>WBNM01027652.1:0-41733 GCA_013399055.1 Ramphastos sulfuratus | reverse complement strand
CACTAGTACAGGTCAACCAAGGCCTCGTCCAACCTGGCCTTAAACACCTCCAGGGAGGGAGCAGCCACAACCTCCCTGGGCAACCTGTTCCAGTGTCTCACCACCCTCACTGCAAAGAACTTCCTCTTAACATCCAGTCTAAATCTCCCTTCTGCCAGTAGGGCAATAGATACAGATAATACATATAGATATTCACACTTGGATGAAGATAATTTTATATTAGCTCTGTGCTAAAATTTTTTTTTTTTTTGTTGCTTTGCTGTTTTGGTTTGGTTTTATTCATGTGAGTGTAGTTGGAAGAAGAGGAACAAATTGTTGATATTATTTCATGCCTGCAACTGCATGCTGTGAAAACACATGAAAAGCACCAAGATGTCTCCAGGCCACCAGATGTATTTGAGAAGACCTGCTCACTGCTCAGTCCAGCTCTCAACCCAGCTGTGCACTAAATGAACTTGGAAGGTTGGCAGTTTGAGACATCTGCTTTGAGTTGCCTCCACAAAAATGACCTTTGAGAAATTACCTAAAGTTTCTGTCTCCTGAAAGAGAGTCTGTGCTTGCTCTCTAGAGTGCTAGTTCTTGCCATTGCCATAAGCCTTATTGACTACCTTCATATAGAATGGTCGTGGATGAATGTGTGCTCCTGCCTGATGGCAAAATGGAACTAAGCGGGATTTTAAAGCCTGGTTCTGAGAAACCTTTTTTGAAGGGCAGACATAATTAATTGTATTTTTATATAAATATTAATTAAGTATATACATACACATCTCTGTGTGTGTAAGCACACAAGCACATGCCAAATATTTCTATTTAAAGAACCAAAATTATTTAGATTGTATTTTATGTGAAATATTTCCCACAGATGCTGTGAGTGCAGCTAGATCTATGTTAAAGAGCCACAGCACAGCACTGACTGATTTATATAACTGTAGATTCCTTATGTATCTTTAGGAAACACAAAGCTGTTATTAAGTGTGTGTTTACATACACAGTATATAGATGTGTAACACAACTTACAATGTTAATATGGACAATAATGTGATGCTGGTAAACATTTATCAATTACATCTATAATAAATATATAGTTTCTTCATTTGTTTCCTAAATGTTTTACCAGACATAGATGAAATACTGAACTTTACCACAGTTAATGCAAAGTCTTCTGTAAATATCTACAGCAACCAGCCAATTTTAAAGGGCCTTTCTGGTGCATATTATTGAACCAACTTAGCTTTTTGCATTCTGGATTAATAATTGCAAATGAGAAGCCCCCTGGCAAATTGTTATGGGAATAAAAGATAAGAAAAGAAAATTAGTCTGAAATGAAAAGGCAGAAGGAAGCATGAGTTGCAGGATGACTGATGGCAGGTGGAGTGGACATGCAGCTTTAATTTGGGAAAGAATCACTAGGATCTGCAGGGGACAGAAGACTCTGTAAGAAGCTCACAATCTCAGGATGCTCCTCCTAGCTCCTCTGGTTAGCAGCTTCCTTTTCTGGTGCACAAACTTTCACTCTAGTCACTATCCAAAACATATGCACCTTCTTACTCATCTACTATGTGCATCAACCATTCCTTGGACTGCAGCTACTCCCAAAATATATTTTAAAATTAACTCTACCCTTTCAGTCTTTATTGTTTGACACTATTCTTGGAAACATTTACTTGGGAAAGGACATGAAAATTAAGAAGCTGCAACTTCCAGCACAGCAAATAATCTGCCCTACTGCAATTCCTTTCATAGACCCTTTGTGCAACACAGCTAGTGTAGAGGACTTTCTACACCAGCCCACTGACGCAGAGGGAGTTGTATCTCTTCATTCAGATTCCACAGCATCTTTGCCTCTAATTAAAAATACCTGTCAGTGATCTCAAGGAAACCCCGTAAGTCATCATTCAAATTTGATCCTCTGGGATAAACAAACAAATTATGCCACTGAGACTTAAATTCATGACAAAAGCTGCTCTTTGTTAACTGACATCTCCCTGTGAGCCCATTCCTGCTTGGGCCTCTGAGCTCCCCTTGCACTCACAGATCACTCAGGCACTTGTGAAACCTTCATTTAACTGCCCATATTTGGCATGCACTACACACATTTTGCAATTAATTATCCCTGTATATGCTAGTTTTCTATAGAGGGCATTATTGTCCCTCTTGGCATTTCTTTATTCAAGTGTAAGTTCAGCACTGTGATGAGGAGACATGCGAGCCATATGCAAGTTACCTCTTTAGCTGTCACCTTTTTTAATTTGATGTGAAGGTTTTGGAAATTATTTGAAATTAAATCATGCAATTTACTACCAAATGTGGAGACAGTGACTTGCAGAGTGCAGGAGTGGAGTGCTCTTTGAGTTGAGAACAAAGCAAGTTGTTCAGCTTTCACAGGCAATAATACAACATCAGAAGCTTGGGTTAGGAGGTTAAGGGCAATGCTTGGAGGCTGAGAAAAATAACATTATTGTAGCCCCCAAGATTAAGAGATCCTTCTGAGATCTTCTACAAGAGAAGGGTCCTGCACTGCTTTGTTTCAGATACATCGATGGGCAGGTTGTCTGCTGGCTTTTGGGGTGCACAGGGACAGTGGTTGTCTTGTCCTTTTGTGGTAAAACCAAACCTTTATGTTTAAATTCTGAAAACATTATATGAACACCCTACACCACTGAACCTGTGGAATTCTTGCTAATGCAGAAGTGGCTGAAAATTGGATGCTTAGAAAAAAGATTTTGGAAAATGGCAAACAAAAGACTAAGACTAACTTATCCACTCTGTTTCCAGTGAAAGCACACAATGATAGTGCTCAAAGAGAGGAAATGTGTGGGAAGAAAAAACACAGAAAGAATAGTTGTATTTTTTCAGGATTTCTCTAGAAAGCAAGTCAATCTTTGTACATGGCAGGAAATGAAACAGTATTTCCTAGAGTGGGCAAAATGCCCCTCTAACAGATGGCATGGAGTGCAGGCCTGCAAGAGAACAAGTTTACGAATTGATGCATGTGCATGTTTTCTGTCCAGGAATGGTGAAACAGCAGGTTTTGGAGAATTTTTTCAACTCCTACATTTACAGAACTTTGTCATTACCAACCTAGCCTCAAGCTTGCTTAAAATGCCTATGGATTTCATTTCCTGAAAGACAATTTTTAGTTCTTTTGAAAGCCACTTAGAGTCCACATGCTAGTATTTATCGGCATGAAAGAGAAGTTGTGCTTCATGACATGATTATATTTATTATTTATTAGTTTAAGGTGTTTATGTTTAAACACCATTCATTAGGCTTCTATCTGTAAACAAGGCTGTTTTACATGTAAATAGGTGAATGTCCACTGATTTATATTGCATTTCAGAGCTAAGCATTATTTTAAAAATATCATACTCTGTCTATTTGTTGCTGTGTACTCCTGAAACACATAAGGGAACAAATCAAAAGATGACTTTATTGTCTCACACCTGCATTAAGATAGTCACTATATCAGTTTATTCTGTATAGCAGTCTGAAGAAAATTATCATTTGTTTTAATATTTAAGGTATCAATTAACTTCGGCAACCTTCTTTATCCTGCAGCTTTTCTGTTCTGCAGACTTAGAATTCTCCTAAACAGATGTTTTATGGCTCTTATAGAATATTCTTACTCAAAGAGGGGTGAAAAGGAAAAAGAAGGGTGAAAAGGAAAACACTTATGTTTCCCTGAAAATACCTCAGAACATAGTTTTTTAACCATATCAAGACTATCTTTGGACAAGGAGAAGATGTTTAAAGGAATGATACTTGCTGTAACTTAACATATGAGTGCTGAAAAGTCAGAAGTATGCTCAGAGACAAGACAGTTGTAAAGATACCTGTGCAGATTTCTCTGAATAACTCTTGCAGCATCTCAAGTGATGGGTGTATTTGAGTTCAGCTAAACAAGCACCAGTTCTGATCAACTTTGCTTAAATTACTGAAGATCAAGATCCACTGCACTTGAAGACTGACATTACTGCTTTAACTCAAATAATCTACATTCTTAAGCTACACAAATTACAGAAGCTGAACATGGACCTTAGCATTAGGACGAATAGTACACACGTGAAGTCAGCATGGTCCTTCACATAGGCAGAAATAGGAAGATTGGAAGCTCAATGCTGAGAAAATGGAGTTCAGTTGCCTTGAAAATTGAAGATGACCAGTAAGTACTGACCAGTATTTTTTGGAGAACACAAGAAAAAATACAGTGCATAAAGGAACATTGATTTCTTCAGATCAAAAAATGAAGTAACACTTTAGCTCTGTCACTTACATGTCAGTTTCAAATGCATTTCTAATTTCATCATAGTCTACATGCTTGAGGAGTAAAGACACAGAAAATCAGAAGCAGTAAAAAGGAGGTTAACTATTGAGACAAAAATCACATTTTTAGTTAGTTAACTGGCAGTATGGAAATTGTTGTTTAAAGCCTTTTCACAGCTCTTGGTACATCAGAGTGAAGCATGACTTGTTAGACGCTCACCTAAATAACCAAATTTGCCTTTCTGCCTCTTGGCAAATGAAGGAGTAATCATGCAACTGGAAATCATAACTAGGAATCACAGTCTTAGAAAGGAGATTTGGACTTACTGCACCTTGCAACTCATTTGGAATTTCTTTAAGTTAAATAATTACTCTAGGACATACCATGGTTGAGTGTTTCTTCATGCATAATGAAGGTGATACAGAAAGATAATAATTATAAAGCTAAGTAGAGTGAAGATACTTGAAAGCCACATTGAATTGCTAATTGGGATACAGGACAACCATCTGGAGAAAGTAGGTAGAGTTTTCAATTAGCAATGGCCCTTTGGGTTACAAGAAAAGTTAGTTTACATCACAGTGGGTGACAACTGCATGTGCAGAACTTGGGTAAGGACTGCTGCCTCCAGCTGACAGGCTTTCTGTGTAACCAAAGCTAGTGTCTAATCTTCAGCCTAGTAATGATGATGGGTACCAACGTGTCTATTTATGATGGTAATACGTGAGCCTGAAGAAGTTAGATTCCTGATACAGCTTCAATATCTTTCTCTAGCAAATCTGATTTCTTTTCTCTGAGTTTTTTGGAGAGTCAACAAACAACATCCTTTAACTTCTTTTCTTATCAATGCTGCCAGCATAGCAAGTAAGACTCATACTATGTTAAAATTCCCTCTGCAAGAGTGGTCTTCCTATGCACTTTGCAACAGGTCTTCCAACACTGTGCTACAGCCACATTAATAATGAATTAATCCATTATGATCAATGGCTTGACAATGAATATCATATGACTTCTCCATTATTAAGATCATTACAGGACGCTAGAGGTAACTGTTCAGTGTAATTTAGAGGGACTTAGCTGTATGATCTCTTTCTCTCTTAATAGAATTTCTATGACTAAAGCACCCCAAATCACACTGACTATTTAACCTGAAGTTCAGTTATTTTACAGTTTATACTATAAAACCTCTTGTGAATCAATAGGGTGATAATATGTATTACTTGTCTCTTTGAACAATTTAATATCATCTTGCTGTCTACACAGTGCCTATCAGCACCATCAAAAAACGTGTTCTCTGAAGATCTGAGACAGATATGTAATTATCCTGTAACAAACAGAACTAGCAATTGAAGAGAGCCACTCTACTCTTGCCCTTAAAAAGCTGTCCCTTTTACTTTTGTTTTTATTTATTTGCACCCAATTTTGCCATAAATAATGCAACTGATTATGCAATGAATGAGCACAGAACATTAATCACATTACTTAACTAGATACTTCCTAAAGGTCACCCCACTTTGAAACACGGAGCTTTCTCACGTGCTGCCTGCAAACCCTTGATTAACGATGCATTTCCCTGCTCTCCCCATGCACCCTTGGATCCTTGTTCTGCACTTTTCCTGTGCTCCAGGCTCTCACATGAGTGGCAAGCCTATCAAAGAGACATGAAAAATGACTATGTAACCTTTGCTGATGTTCAGTGTTTCCCAGTCTTTCAGTTTTCGCTCTGCAACACTCTCCAAGAAGTCTGCTTTAGGTTTACAGTTTCACAGGCAGAATTTTCAGTGATAGATGAGAAATGATTGCTCCAGATTACACTGCCAGCAGAGCTTTGACAAATGTTACAGGGCTAACGGATCTTGCCCAAGATGAATAGGTATCTGTGGATACTGTGGCTAGTTCTCATTCATGCAATCTCAGTTTTGAATCTATGCTAGAGATTCAGTTCTAGTAACAGTATAGCAATGGAATACACTGAGAGAAGATTTCATGATGAAGCATGATAGAAGGATTGATGATAGCAAGGTTGAGAATGACTCAAGGTCTGGATTTGAGTCCCATGTGTTGTCTGTTATATGTGGTTTCTGAGCAGATTCTCCTATATGGAATGGGGCAAACTACTGTAGCCCAGACACCTGGGTCTCCAGTGATCTATATACTCACATTTTGCTTGTGAAATAGATACATTGTGGAAGGAAAATAGTGCTATTTCATCATTAATACAAATGGATAAATGCAAAAATCCCACATCTCACAGTTACAGTTTTATGCCTCACTATACACTAAAAATATTTTGCAGTTCAGAAGGTGCACTAAGAGAGATCCTAACAGGCTCAGCCAGGGGAGGTACTAGGTCTCTCCCTCAAACCACAGCACAAAGGAAACTATCATTAAAACAATGGACTCATCATTGTTTCTTTAGGAAACAACACACTGATCCTCATGGCAAATCTGACTTTCTTTCCCAGACCTTGGTGACCACTCTTGTAAAGAAGAAAACAGAAAGATGGAAACTTGCGATTCTTTCCAACCATGCAGGAATCATACAACAAACCCAATAATGCAGCCCATAATGATCCTGTGCTCAGGCATAGCTAGTTACACACCATAGTGCTCTTTTGATGTAAGTTAATTTACTAAAGTAGAGATTATGCCATTAGCAATAATTTTTCCATCAACCTTTAATGATGACTAGGGATCATATAGGATATGTTCTGTACCTGCCTTCCTATTCTCAGAGACACCTTTTTCTTAAACCTGTGCAACAGATCTTCACACCTACATGCTGAAAAACAGATGCATGATTACAGATCCAAATATATTCTTATCCAGTGTCTCTAAATTATTGTATGATTCTCAGAGGGAAAAACACCAACGAAAGAAACAAGCGAACAAACAAACAAAACTCTAGAAGGTTATAGTGACATGTGCCCGGAAACATCATAGTTCATGGATGACAAAACATGTCACTGGTGCACAGCAAATACCTTAATGAAGTCAAAAGCAGCAGTTCTAAGAGACAAGAAAAAATGGAGAATTATCTTAATTTATGTTGAGAAGTGCTAGTGTAGAGAGCATCTTTGCTTCAATGCCTTCATTGCTTTCACCTTTTATAGTGTATTGCATGTGAGTGCACCTCTTGACAAACTTTAACTGAACCTTCTACTGGTGCAAAGATGTCACTATGGATATGATTTTACAATTTAGCATACAGATGATAGATTGCTACACCTGCAGCCTCAGTTACAAAACTCATTGAGCGATGTGGACAAGGAGAGCTAAGATGTCTACTTCATACAAGGCATGACCAGAGAATCATTTAGAAAAATGCGCCATGATTACGACCATCCACGGAGGCTGTAATCTTGGGTCACTTGAATGACGCTAAATGCCGTACAGGTAGAATCTTGCAATCACTGTACGTTTTAACACCCCACCAAGGTTAAGGATATGCAGNTAGTGGGAGGTGTCCCTGCCTATGGCAGGGAGTTGGAACTAGATGATCCTTGAGGTCTCTTCCAACCTTACCATTCTATGATTCTATGATATTCCATACAGTAGTTGGATCATGTCATCTCTTCTTAAAAAGTATACCTTAGGGAACTGCCCGTGAGTAAACATGATTTAGACAACCTCACAAGTGTTTCCCATCTCTCATTTCTGCAGGCCAGATCCTGAGAAATACTTAATGTTTTGGAGCACTTACAAGTTCACATTATTAGTGCCCTTAACTGTGTTCATCTCTGAAGAGTGAAAATAAATGATGCCTAAAACCATAATGCAGAGGACTATACTGCTACTGCTTTATGGTGTGATACTAAAAATAAAGCACAGAATTAATACTGAGATTAAAGTCTGAACTAGTATTTGTTTTTAATACTGAAATTAAAGTCTGAACTAGTATTTGTTTTCTAGTGTAACTGATCACATTTACATCTGTGAAAAAAAATCTTTAATCTTAATTGAAATTATGTGTTATAATCAACTAACCAACCAACCAACCAGCCGTCCTAAACACAAAATATCCTTATTAAACACACTTGTAAGGGTTTGCAGTTTCCAAATATCTGAAATTCGGTTCAACTAAAACACTCCAAGATTTAAGTACACAGGATTATGACCTGGAATCACAGTCCACGAAAGATGCAAGAAGTATAGCATCAATATTTATAAACTGATTGCTCAAAAAATGTCTTACACTTTTCAAAAGAAAACAGAACTTCCTATTTCAGCATTGCAAATGCCTTCCAGAAATGATGACATCAGCTGTGAAACAGTTTTATTTCAGAGCACTGAAGAAGCAAAATATGGGAAAATTGTGAATACACAGTGATTAATTTAAAATGCATGCTGTTGCTGTAATAGGATACTTATGCTGTAAGTATACGGCCGATTAAATTCCAGGCTTCATTTTTGCCACCAAAAGAAAATTGTATTTTTAGGAAAAATTGTTCTAGCATATTTGAGAAAAAAATTATTTTGCTTTCTAAATAAAGATTTTCTGGATCAGCTCTTGCATCCTGTTTATGTGCAAGCTTCCTACATTTTGCATTGCTGAATAATTGAGAACATTAGCTCCCAAACCATGAAAAATTCATTTTAACATGATGTATTATTAATCAATTTAATTTACAGTGATCTGAAAAGTCCCACTTTCAGTTATGGTACTTGAAGGTATGTTTAGACAGTGGTTTGGTCTGTATTATAGCACTTTATATAAGTCTTTCTCATCTGATACACTTCTCAAAATGGGTCATACTGCATATACATGGTAACAGACAAAACGGATGAAAGAGAACCAGGTGACATAATTTATTTGGCCTTCGAAATTCTTTTGATTAAAGTCTCACTGAGAAAGTCACTGAAAATTCAAGTAGCTGGAGAACAGAGTGAGTTATTTGAAACTATCAAAAGCTGCTTAGCAGACAAAAAGGAAAACATTGTATGCTAAGAATAAAAATATCCTGTTTACTATATATTTTACTTCTACCATCTAAATTTATTTTCAAGATATTAGTATATTTCACAAAGTTCAGGTGGTCTTTTAGTTAATGTTTACTAATATTTCACTTTAATCACCAAACACTCAGTTTGGCAATAGTGACTACTATTCTAATTTACAATTTACTTATGTAGAGTTGAATAAATATCTTTTTTCACTATGGCTTAATGTGCATTTCTCTCCACTTCAATGCAAACTGAAAAGTGACATTCAAGTGATACGTAAACTTTTGTAACTTAGACTTCTTCCTCCAATTTTGCAAAATGTTGCTTGTTACTAAAGTCTGCTTACTACATCAGACATGGAAATTATATAATTTGGTAACAAAAATAAATAATTAAAATATAAGTTAATAATCAAGAACTGCTGAAGAACAGTGGAAATATTTATAGAGACTAGAGCTGTTCATCTTTATCTGGAGACAAATGATTACAAACTCCAGGTAAACCTCAAATGTAAAAAAAACAAAACAAAACAAAACCAAATCATATGGGGAAGGAAAAGTAGAAGCCTGAAACCCTTATTCACCTTAAAACAATTTAACTTAGCTGGGAAGGAAAATGAAGTATCTCCACATCGGTCAACACAAAGGTGAGGTCTGCTAAATATGAAGTCAGAAACTTTTCATGAAAGTCCATAGATAATACTGCAAGATGCTATCAGAGAGTGAGGTCTCATTGGAGCAAAGCATGACTTCTACCATGCCTGACTCAGATGGAAAATGGCTGAGAAAAGGCAACACAAATAGTCCTGCGCATGCACCAACAAGAAATACAAAGTTGGGATCCTTTTGCTTAAAAAGGAATTATGTTTAAAGTGTAGAGGCACAATAAAATGGCATTAAATAATGAAATGTGATGAAAGAATGTGGTTTTAAAAGAAAAAAAAAAAAAAAAGCGCCTTATTAAAGTATTTATACAAATAGGTTGGGACGAATTTTGTCCGAAAGCTGACAGTTAACCGAAATAATTTCATGAATGAAATTAGTAAAGAATTTCAAACAGAAGTGTCTGCAAGGCTACTGAAAAATGCCAACAGGCTGTCGGGAGAAAGTGTGAGGAGAAAAGTGTGCCTTTGCCTATGAGAACCCTGCTGCCGGAGATGGGGAGGCTTCAGTCTGAGCTGAAAGCACTGGTAAGAGATCAGACAGGGGAAAAGTATTTTGAGGAAGTTTTGTTTCAAAACAAAGAAGGCTATGAGCCAGAAAGCTGCCCCTCAAGGCAGTCCCTCCTCTATTCAAAGACGGATTCCTCACAAATTTGTACCTTCTTGAAAATAAACAGGCTGGCATCAAACACACACAACTTGTCATATCTTTCCTCCTAACAGAAATAACTTTGCAGACCCCAAGCTTTCACTAGCTGCTTATATTAAAAAGAAGAACATATGGATATAAAACATGTGTTATAGATGGGAAAATAGGAGTAGACTAAGTGACTTGTCAAAGCAAAATGTCAGCTCACACTGATTATTGACAGGGGATGTTCCCAAGGTTTGTCCCTGTTTCTAGCAACGATGTGGCCTCAGATTCTGTGAGGGAAGGAATGCTTGCACTGCTTCACTTCTACCACCTCAGTCATTATAGCCTGTCTCTTACGGGCCCAAAATAATTTCTCAATGCAAATTCCCATCTTCAGCCAAGGGAAAAACAACCAACCAAACAAAAAACCACAACAGCAACAAAATCCCACCAACACTGACTCCCAGGCTTTCAGATAAAAGAGATTTTCAGAAAATGAATAAAACATCTTAAAGAATAATCTCACTATCATATTTCTTTTCTTTTTTTTTCTTTTTTTTTTTTTTTTTTTTTTTTTTTTTTTTAAAAAAAAACCCCAATAATGCAGTGTTAATCACAGGCTGGTATTAATCATCCTCTAGTCTTCAAAGTCTGATGACTTCTACTAGACATGCTTAAAGCTTGTCACAATTGTAAGAAAGTGTTTTTCAAATTCTGAGAAACTCACTGAACTCATTAATAAAACTTTTACAGAAAATACAAGAATGACTATATTTATTATACTAATTCATTTTTATGTATTAAACCAAAGTGATTTAGGGGACAACCTGAGCTAACAAATGGTTTAATTTGAAAACAAACCAAGAGAGAAGATGCTATTATTTCATATACAAGTTTGTATTATGTAATTTCCTTCCATCTTCTCCTCAATGGGTTCTATTTTCTTCCTGTACAGAGAAAAACAAACTACCTCTATTAGCTTACAACACAATAGGAGTGTGATGCAGGTATCTT
This sequence comes from Ramphastos sulfuratus, assembly GCA_013399055.1. Classification (NCBI taxonomy): domain Eukaryota; kingdom Metazoa; phylum Chordata; class Aves; order Piciformes; family Ramphastidae; genus Ramphastos; species Ramphastos sulfuratus. The sequence continues at coordinate 30,219 of WBNM01027652.1, read as the reverse complement.
GAAAATGGAGAAGAAGGAAAACAGAGTTATCTCCTGTTCGGTTGTCCCTTGATAATCTGTGACCTGTAAAAATAATTGTTTGGGAAGCCTAAATATTTTTCACATCAAACTAAATACCTTTCTCAAGCATACAAAAGCATTTGCATAAAGGATTTAAGGAGAGAAAGATATCCTCTGCAATGAAATCAGCTTAAAAGTATCTGCGGTAGAGGAGAAAAAAACAACCTTGTGCATTCGGGAAGATAAACACTGGGGCTAAGAAAGAGGATTCCTTCAGGTGTCTCTCAAATTAAGATTTTGTAGTTGAATGCAGAGCAAAATGTTCATGCTGGGCATATGAGGCAGCACCTTGTCACAGAGTGCATTGCTGCTTAAGACAATCACTTCAGATGCACTAAGCCAAGTAAAAGAGGGGTTTGGGTTGGTTTTCTCCAGGTCACTGCGTAACTTGCTTTCATTTCTTCCCTACTGTTCAGCATTCAGAACAGAGCCCAGAAATCTTGAAGCCAGAAGCCCTCTATCACAATAGATCTACAATTTCTGTAAACTTCCTCACTCCTTCCCTATAGCAAAATAAAATTAAGTACAATTACTTTTTCAGTCTTTGAACATAGTTGTTTACTGTACATTGGAAGAAAAATAAATGGAAAGCCAGACTCTGGCCAAGTTCAGCTTTGCAAGAGGCAGATAGAAACTTAATTGACATCACTGGGATATCCATATTTTAAGTTCATGGAGGAAAAAAAAAATGTAAAACATTAACCACAAGATTCTTAATTTACTAGAGCACTCAACACTTCCAGGTGAGGGCCATGGTATGTATATATATGTGTGTGTATATAAATATATATATGTGTGTGTGTGTGTCNATATATATATGTGTGTGTGTATATCATAGAATCATAGAATCATAGAATGGTAAGGTTGGAAGTGACTTCAAGGATCATGTAGTTCCAACCCCCTGCCATAGGCAGGGCCACCTCCCACTAGTACAGGTCACTCAAGGCCTCATCCAACCTGGCCATGAACACTTCCAGAAAGGGAGCAGCCACAACCTCCCTGGGCAACCAGTTCCAGTGTTGCACCACCCTCACTGTAAAGAACTTCTTCCTAACATCCAGTTTAAATATATATATGTCACAGTACATTTACCTTGCAAACAATATTTTACTTATTTTGCCCTTTAAAGTTTAGCCTGGTGTAATTCAGTTTAAGCAATTTTTTGGAAAGAGTTTTGACAGCCTTTAGTTGGAAAACACATTGTGGATGTAACTGCAAATGAAAGACTCTAATGCTTTTTGAAGTGAGTCTGGGTTTAATGCATTTCTATCCACCAACTTGCACACACACTGACAAAGCTTTATGTATAAATGATGTGATCCTTCAACACTACTGGTTGAGTGCAACAGACTGATGCAGTTTTAGCTGGGCAGAGACTGGAAGATTTGATGTACAGGTATTGTTTCATATTTCTTCTTGTCTGTAACTCCTACTGGCCAAGCTATCCTGGTTTAGTAAAGATCTGTCTACAAAGGAGAAGTAACTCTAGAGGACCAATCACATGCTATTTGACTTATCTACCCTTAAGCAATAGAACAAGGCCTTATGCAGAGCTGTACTGTGACAGCGGCTATTGAGGTAGGCATTCTATGTAGCATGAAAAAGTTATCACTAGCATTTCCAGCTGGCAGGCACAATAAAAAAAAAAAAATCTACCTCTTCCTAGTTCTCTCAAATTGCAAATGTAAGTGCATACAACTGCCAGAGATCTAATGCAAAGAGCAAACCTCTGTGCATATCGTTATTGAGCAATTAATTTATCTCTACCTCTTCAGGCTATCAGGATGCCCAGTGGGACATTATATATTTTCACTTATTATGGAAAAGGTAACCATAGTTCCAGGACTTTGACCTCAAAGTGATTTCTGTAGGTAATTCTCTGCCTTCAGGTCTTCTCCAGAGAGGGAGATTCATCTATGTAAAAGTTGAATTATAGGGTTTGGATGGAATCTATTTTCCTAGAAGAAAAAGAAAAAAAAAAAGGCTAGAAATTGCTATTTTCTTCCGGATGATCTGAAGACATTGATATAAAACCAAAGTCCTCCCTCAAGAGAACCTCAGCTGAAAATGTACTGTGTCAAACTGCAAATGGCAGTTCTGAGAGTTCTGAGCTGCTGAGGCCCTGACATCTGTTACAGAGATCTCGCCACAAAGCCAAAAATCTCCATAGAATTTGCTTAAGCACATTTTTGTGCAGTGCTGTGCTGTGCTAGGCTTATTTGGACACTATGTTTAGGAGAGGCTGGCTGTTGATTCTGCAGTTCCTGCTGGGAATGAAAAGGAGAGTCCACTAATTTGCAGGGAAGAACCAGAGCAGGGAGTTGAGATGAACAGGTTTGCTACGCAGCTGGCATCCTTGGCAGAACCAGCTTTGGGGCTCTGCTTAAACAGAAGTGGAAGCAATTCTACCAAAGTATTTAACATTTCCATAAACCTGCATTTCATGTCATACTTTCTCATTTAATACTCAACATTTCCCAAAGCCACCTAAAAGAGCTGCATGAAAATTTCCATAACTGGACAATGAAAGACAATAATCTCATCTATCTATGTACAGTGTAACTAATATACCATAATTTACTGATACACAAAAAAAAATAAAGTTTAACTTCATTTGCAAGTTCTAAAACTATTTGATCTCCCCAGTTGTATATTGATTTCTAGTTTACCATGAAATCCTCTAAACTAATCCAGTAACCTGAAGTAGCAAATTCAAAAATTTAAAGACCCTTAAATCTGCATAATACAGGTCTGACCAGTAAACAGGACAGATACTCCAAGAAAGTTTCCATTGCCTTCTGAATATACTTCTGCATACCTCATCTGCTCATCTCAATGTGCATTTCCATGATTAATAAAAGAAACATAACAAATATGAAGATATTCAAACAAAACATACATCTGACTTCTTCCCCTCATCGTTTCTAATCAGCTATTGAAGGAATCATACACACTTGTAGGCGTGTATTTATTACTGCATTAATTGCCAGCCTTTGTCAGTTAACACCCTTCACATATGCAACCCAAAGGAATATTCTGAGGCCTGACTGTGATCTCACTAAAACTCAGAGTAACTCAGCCTAGGACACTGAAACAGACGATGCTTATATAAGCCTAAACACGAGCCTTCAAAAGCTCTATCTTTCCGCATTGTCTGCAGACAACCTGGGGGATAACTTTATTTAGAACAGTTTAGTCATCCAGTCACATCATTTCTGTCGCTACTGCTTCCCTGACTATGACAGCATTAAACAGCTTCTCACCACAAAATTCTCTTTTATTGCCTTGATAAAAATAACGTCTGTCATAATATACTCCTGCACTCTGGAAATCTATAGCATTAAAAGAAAAAATAAAAGCCCTATAAACACAGCACAGTGAAGCAGAAGCTTAACATCATGAATAGTGAATGACATTACCTTAAAAAGAATTGCTGTTTTTACTGCTGAACAATACTTTGCACTCTTCTAAACTCAACACTTTTAAGTTTTAAAATATAACAAAGGAATTAAAATGAATTAGGTTAAATCAATATTCTTCTAATAAGAATTTTTTGTAGTTTTAAATTTCTAAGCTTTACATATTTCAGTAGTTCACGTTAAATGGAAATTTGACATTTTGCCAGCAAAAGTTTCATTAAATCACTAGTAGGAAAATCATGATTATCTCATATTACCTCAGTGCAATGATATAATGTGTCTGGTGCTTTTTAAAGATGAGATAGACAAATGGGAAAAAAGTTTCCACCACTCCAAAAATAAAATAAAGATACTTACGGTTTCTCTAAAACTGAGTTTCTCAAACAAATATTATTTGTTTCTACTTTGTTTTTCTTTGTTAGTATGTTATTGGCATAGGTTCAGCACTTGCACCAAACTTTTACCCTGAGTATTGTACTAATTTTGTTGGCAGTGAAAAGAAATTCAAAGGTCAGCACAGTGGCCTTATTTTTAAAAGACTCATTTAAATTATTAGCAACATCTCATTCTGTCGCCTAAAACTCATCACCTGTTCCTCGGTTTTGCCACTAGAAATACAGGGCAGTGTACAGGAAATCACCTTTTCTTTGAGGTCCAGCATTTCCATACAAAGGGAAGTGTTGGTATCAAGACATTTAGTTTTGTCTGAGTAAATTGTTGTTGTGTTAATCCCAAGAGCAGTTGCAGCAGTGGAGATGGCAGCTGAGGGGGTGAAAGACTAAAGTGAGTATCCTCCCAGTATGACCCCAGGCCAATCATACTGCCTCTCTGTCCCAGCACATGAAAACATTGCAATGACTGACAACTTGGAAGAGATGTTGTGAGGAAAAATATAGTGAATATGTATAAGTCACAGTAAATTCAGATAAAGCTAGCTGCAGTTCCTCTGCACATATGTAAAGAAGATAATTAAGATAAAGAGTTCCTAGACCACCACACCGCATGCCCCTGTAAAGTACAGCAAATTACTGCATTATTTTGGATTCTTGTAATGAACAGAGAGTATTTGTGTATTTCTTTAGAGGTAGCTGCAAAATAAAGGCTGAGTAATGATTATCAGAAGAGGTATTTTGTGAGAGTGTTCACATTAACATTACACTAATTTGTAGATATTAAAAAAAAATTAACAGTAAACTACAAAAAATCTGTTTCCATGGAAAACTCAACATTCTTAAAATTATTTACATATAATCAGGGCATAATGAATAACCCACATTCCATTAGGAATTAATGATATTCTGAAATGTAAATCTAAAAATCATGAATAATTGGGCTGCAGAAACATACTTCAATGGTTTTTATTTACAATTATTTTTGACATGACATCGTGAGTCACAAATGGGATAAATGACAAGCCAGTTTTGCAAACAGAAAAGACTTGAGCGAACACAAAGCAAACTATGCAATTAACTGCTTAAAAGTAAGTCCATGGAGGTGGTGGAAATAGAGGTGGTCTGTGTATTCTGCAGGAAATTCAACCAGCTCAGGTTTGCTTTCACTGCAGTCTTTGTAGAGGCTATAGGGCATTTCCTGGCAGAAAACATTTTTCAGAGTTAATCAGAAATTCTTCAACAAGCTGACATACATTCACAACCCAAGGAGGTTCATTTCCAGTCTGCAGTATAGTATTCCCAACTGTACACTCAAGTCATCACTAAATGCCACTTTGCCTATCAAGAACTGGGCAAAATTTTGCTAATGGGCATCAACTGTAATGATATTCCAAACAGAAATTGTATTGTTGTTGGTTTCAAACATCTATTATCACTTTATAGTGCCATATTCACTTAGGAATAATTGGAATTGGAGAATACATAATTTTTTAAAAACAAAAACACTAAAATTTGGCAGGTAGGTTCAGTGACTCAAAAACATGTATAAGCATTATTTTCACCATGAAGCATCACCAGAACCTTCAAGTTACTACTGTGATAGACACCTTAAAACTAGCCATTAATAACACCAGAACATAGCTTGTTTCTAATTAATTTTATTTTCTAATATATTTTTATAATTTTGAGTTGAGAATGACATAAGAAAATTCAGAGTAAAATAAAAGTCTAAAAATGCCAGCAAGGTTTTCATGGTTCTTATGCTCGGTTAATTTATATATAGACATATTTCTCATATTCTTAGTGAGAAAAGGAGACAGAGAATGAGAGACTGAAATGTTCATCAATTGAGAAATGTATCTCCAGCCTTATTAAGACACATAAGCCAAATCACTCTTTCAAACAATAAGATTTACACAGCTGTCTAAACAGGATTACTAATAAGACAAGTCAAGATTATTAGTCACTTTTGCTGTGAGGGGGAAAAGAAAGAGTTTTAAAGCCACATAGCTGCAAAAAAAATTGATACAACACAAAACCTGAGATCCTCAAGAGACTGATATCCAAATAATCTTCCTCTGGAGAAAGGCTGTGCAATAATGTAGCTTGGAGGGGTAACGTCAATTTTCTAACAAGTAATTAAGATTTGCATTATTAATGCAATGGATATTCTTGCAAATTATGCCTAAATATATGCAGGTTTTTTAATAAAAACACAACTATGTTTAATGATAATGCTGTATTTTTAAAGTCTTTTTAATAAAACTATATATAAGAGCAATGTTGTGTGCTATTTCTGTAAATTTTAATCATTATTACTTGCAAACTGACCAGCTTTCTGAGTGCAGCTGCATACTGTAATGTATGTTCAATACAATGTATATTTCAAATGAAGTAAAATCTATTTCAACAAAGATCAGAATGTGATACAATGTGTTCTGGAACATAATCTGATTCACCACATTGTTGGTCTAAGCAAATTAGGAACGGTTCATGTCATTCTCAGACAACACTGAATACAAACAAACAGAGTTTACTCACCTTTGACTTAGTCTAGCATTTACTCATTTCAACCTACTTAAGCTAAACACCAAGCTGCTGAGTTAAAACCCAAGCTTTTAAACCTTTCAGTGCAATACAGTTTCAGTGGTACTGAGAAAGGCTTAACCATAAGAAATTTTAACCTTGTTCTTGGTGAAATGAAAGCTTCTGCATGTTTGGAAATCATAGATTTCCTCCTTCACCTCAATTTATCACACCTCTTGTTAAGTTTTTCAAAGGATATGCACAGGCACACACACAGGAAGCAATCAAGTTGCTGTCCATGGAAGGTTAAATGAAAGCAGGTCTAAATGAGCAAAATTTTTAATGTGCTCCACCCCCCAAAACTGAGGAAGTAAAAGGTAAAGGACAGCAAGCTTGTGAGTAACTATTTAGGCTATCACAAGACTAAAAATTGTATGCAACTCTTTGCATGCAATTGATAAAATAAGCCCCCAGGAAAGCCTCCTTAAGGAACACAGACAAAAATCTTCATAGGTAATTTTTTTGCCTGTGTAGTGAGCTTGAGAAAAAAATCACAAGGCAAGTTACAAGGCTGTGTATATACAGATACACAATTTCAGTACATGCACAGATGCGTATAGGTAGTTAAGTTGTTTCTTTGGTAATCAGAATATGGTGGCCCATTTTAGCCACCTTCTAGACTGGAGCACAAAACATTTGAAGCAGGTATCCAGAAAGTCACAGCACTTTGCCCTTCATTGCCTCCATGTTCATCATTAGATACTGGAGCAGAAGATGAGAGAGAGAGAGAGAGCTCATATTCTTCTCCCTTCTCAGCAGGCTCAAAACCACAAACCACATTTGAAGCCTGGTAAAATCGCCCAGACTCTGGGAAGCACAGAAAAGTCACCACCCATCCTTCCTAACGTTGTGCCACAATACAGAATAATATCCAAGATACCATGGGGCACAAAAAGGGACAAAGCATGACTATTTTGCAGAACAGGCATGCATACAATGGCCATGGCTACCAACCAGTCCTTCCTCCAAAGAAGCAAGTTCTGCCCTGCAGGGGATGGACCCCAAAGTAAGTGGGTCGCATTTCCAAGCATTTGTACAATGAAATACAGTCTATAAACTAAGAGAATACCACAGAAACTAGAGCCTTGTCAGGCATTCTTTAGACAAAAAACATTTCAAAGCATAGGGGACATTTTCCTCTAACCTTTAAATGCAAGGAAAATGAAAATAGGTCTTGCATGTAGTTTCTCAGTGTCCTGATACAGTCTAAGTACATCTATTTTAATAGAAATACATAGTGACATAGATGAAAGGAAAGAGATTAATTACCAGGCTTCTCTCTGAAAGAATGCTTTAACATTTCTATTTGTACACATCTTCAGTCTTCAAAACAGGAAAGTACCCTGACTTTTAAAATAATTTATTACTTTGGCAAATAAGATGAACGCAAAGAAAAGCAAAGTGATATTGGCTTATATTTTATCTACAGTAAAATAAAATGAAGAAGCAAAACCAACTACATTGGATATATGGCACAGATAGTAAGAAACATCACAGTAACAAAAAAATAAATCTTAGCAGATGAGTAAGTATTGCCTGTGATACAATCTTTCTGCAGTTATATTAATATCCACTTCTAAGCACAAAAAAAAATCCCATTTTATCACTGTTGGAAGAAAATGTCATTGGAAAGCTATACAATTTGATACGTGCCCAGTTAATCATACTGTGTTTGCTAGCTGCATGAAACTTGGAACAAGACGCTGAAAATACTGCGCTTGAAAAAACCAAACTTTTGCTCCCCCCCCGGAACAAACATCTTTATCTCACATCTAGTAAGCATTTACATTATTTATTACAGAGCCTATATCACGATCCACTGCTGCTACTTTCTGCAGAAGACAACTAAGCTTCCTTCTCACCAACATGACTAACAGAAGTCCCAAAGAATCTTGATCCCAAATTTGGAAATCCCAGCCTCAGCGATTGCCCGCTGTCGTGGTTAACAAGCAGACAGATTGCTCTGTTGCTCCAAAAGTGGCCAAAGAAAATGCTCATGCAATGGATTGGAGAGTTATTAGAAAGTTTAAATGGAGAAGCAATTCACAGGGTACAGTGTTACAGTGGTGAGTATAGCAAAGCATACAAAATAGGCAAATTCATATCCAGCCTTGGCCCAGTCCTGAAACCTGGGCTTACAACAATCTCGTAAGGCTAGGACCTTCCAAAGCCTTCCCCCAACTAGACCTCAAACGCCCCCTGCCCTACCATACCTCCCTATCCCCACAGCAACAGCATTTGTGACGAAGCACAAAAATTTAGCTTGGCAGCCCCAGCCCCTTCAGGTCTAACTGGCAGCATCTCCAAGGTTGACAACCAGATTACACTTTCCAGTACATCTCCTGGCCACTCTCTAGTTTCAGGAGGTCTGTAACTGTGGTTTTCTTAAAGCACTAGCCTCAAACTAGCACACCCACCATATTGTTCTGCAACAGTACTGAACAAAGTCATTGCAGCCACATGTATACTTACTACACATAGTAACAGTCAAGCTGCATTAACTGACTTCACCCTGCCCCCTTCAGTGTCTTTGCAAAAGTAAAGGCCTTTTTGGTTAGATGGTTAAAAATCAAAGCAGTTTATAGAAAGAAATAGTATTCATTAATATATAAAATTCTGTATGTGATGGCATTGTATGTTTCACGTTGCAATAGGGAAAAACAGCATTTGTGTTTAAACAGACCTTCCTCCAACAGGAAAAAAAATGTAGTAAGCTTGAAGCTAAATACTCATTGAGAATAACTGTTTTGGTAACTGATTTGACAGAGAAGCATGCCTAGCACTTCAGTTAACCACTAATTTTCTTGTATCATGGACACAGGTATAGGTTACCAAGTTAGGTCGGCAAAATGCCAGCAATCTCATGAGGCAAAACAAAGAGGTAGTAAGAAACTCCACCCTATACCTGCACGGGGCTGAGATAGACATCATACACTTCTTTTTCTAGGTTCAAAAGTTGAATTGCTCACTCTTGTCCCCCAGAAGTTAGTAATAACCACCCTTCACTACATTGGCTGAAGAAATAGTTTCATCTCAAGTAGAATGACCTCAATGTCATGAACAAACATGGTACAGTAGAAAAATGAGGGTTTTGCTGGACATATGCCACTGATGGTCACATCACACACCTAATGAAACACACAAAAAGTCACTAAAAAAAAATCTGTTTCTTTGGAAATATCACACTTTACAAGAAACATTCTAGCCTTCCAACAATCTCCCAAATTGCAGCAGAAGATAGCAGAAGACAACTGCTCTCTTTTCCATCTGTCTTGATGACTCCTTCCTCCTCACCTCCCCACCAAGTCAAGCCACAGAAACCCAGGAATCCTGCAGAGGTGCACTGGCAAGCTGCAAGAGCACCTCTGAGCTCTTCAAAGGCTGTTATGTACAGGTGAAATGAAACAAACAAACAAAAACCCCCAAACAACAAAACCACCACAAACTCCATACTAGAATGAGATAATTTTGAGTGGAATTTTGTTGGCTAAACATAGGCATCTAGACCCATTTGGTCATCTTGCACACATTGATCCCACACCTATTTACAGCAGCACATTTTCTACAAAAGCACTGACCTTTCAGCTCTGGTCTCACAGAAAAGTTTGCAAATCCCTAACTCTTCTGGACAGTATGAATTCAACAGGGATGATGGTTCATTGCAGTTTTTGTTACAACCTACTCCCAACAAATTGCAGAATACTTCACAGACAACCAACTTCCATTCTTTGCATTGCAAAGGTTTACAAGTTTTGCACACGTTTGGCAGCTAACATCTCTCTCTTCTCTGCATCTCACAACCTTCCGTTCTTTCAAGATTTTTCAAGTTCTTGATGTACTCTATTTAAAATAGGGACATTTTTTTCCAATCTTTAAGAAGCTTGCTTCTGTTACAAAGGTAAGAAGGGGGTGTGTGTGTGTGTATGTGAAACTTGTCCGCTCTTTTTTAAGCACATTTTTGAGATTTACACTAATTTCTTGATTTTAGGCAAAAATATAGGTTTGTGTTTACTGTCTTAGACTGAAAAATAAGTATCATTCTGTGAACAGGAGCGCATGTATCTTTAATTCCAATGTCTGCACTCTCACCTACTTTATCATGATTGAATAAAACTGTTACATTTAGAGATTTCTTCTTCATCAATTATATATCATGCACTTCATATTTGCTTGCCTTCTCAGTCCTTTCAGCCTGGAAGTATGTTCTGTCATCGTGATGCTCCCATAGGATTTGTGCATGAAGTTTCCCTGAGCTGAGCAGGTTCTAACGTGCTCCCTGTAATCCTGTGAGCAGATAGGCTTTCGCTAAGTAGAAAACAAAGCACTGTGCAGAGATCAGGTAGCATTCCAGAAAGCAAAGTAAAGAAGTATCTGCTGAACTAGGGTGGGGAGAAGGGTGCATGTATATTGGTTTGCCCTGTTGGTTTTTTTGTTGGTTTTTTTTTTTTTTTTTTTGTTGGCCTCTTCTGTATTTCACCAGACCTTTAACAGTCTTGGTCAGGAAAACATAAAGCATTTTTCACCTTGAATGCATTTTTCTTGAATGCAGCTGAATGTAAGGCAGCATGAATTAAATTGAGAAAGCATATACAGGGATTAGACTAACAAAAGAGCTGTTTCTAACCAGTTTATAGACAAATTAGCACTGTTCCATGTCTTCAACTTGTTGTTTAAAACTGAACTTGCCGTTCAGATTGGCCTGGCTCATCAAGTGCATGCATCTGTCAGTTTTGCTGTAGTCAATGCCACCAGGAAGCATGTCTCTTCTGAGAACAGTCCAAAAGGAAAATTTTCTTCATGCTCAGAAAACATTTTCTCCAGTAAAAATGCACACTAAGAGTACACAAAACATATAATTTGGGTGTAAATTATTCCAATTTACAGCATGATTATCTCTTTAATAATAATTCTATAAACTAAGAAACTTGCTTGTTTGGTGATGCCTGTCCCGAACCATGGTCTAAGTAAATATTGTTAGTTCATGCTATAACAAATGTATTCAGTTAAGTCCTGCTCTTCATTTCCTGCAACAACAATCCAGATTTGAATAATTACTTTTTTTCCCAGAATGAAGAGAGTGGCAAATGACCTAAATATCATTCACTCAGCAAATGCCTGTACTCATAGATAAACACAAAACTAAACACAAACCTATAAAAGTAATTATGCAACATCATAGTTCAGTTTAAATCCCCATTACTAAGTATGCAAAAATAATTTATACATAATAGTTCATATTTTAAATGATATATACTTCAGTTGATGCAAGCTACACAAAATCAGAAAAGTACAGAGGAGGGAGGGGTCAGGGAGCAACTTTTCCATCACTAAACAAAAAAAAAAATTGTTTTGTCAAAACTAAAGAAAGGAATGGGGAGGAGTGAGCATTTCCAATGAGGTTTTACGCAGAGTAGCTTTAGGCTACTGGAAAGCTAGTGAAGAAAATTACCTGTGCTCCTATAATACATATTCTTGTTTAGTTTCATCATAGAAGAAATTCAGTTCTGGTGAATTGACACCATTGGCGGGAAGTTCAATTTTACTGCATGGTGCTCAGGTGTTGGCCATTATGCCCCCACTGTGCCTCAACCAGTGGTGAATTCAGTATAGATGGCTGAGCTGAGGCACACAGCATGCACATGCTGAGCGCAAGACGACAAAGAACTTTGAACCTGAGAGTGCAAGAACATATTCCTAGTTCCAAGTAAAGTAACAGTAGAAACCCATCTTTAGATTGCTGTTCTGATCAGGAAGTCTATATATGCTTAAAAGAAAACCTTAATACATAAATTGTTGGTTTTATATATATATATATACACACACATATATACACACACACACATGCAAAGATATTGAACCAACCTTCAGGGAATCCTGAAGTTAAACACTTCCCATTATTGCTATTACTCACTGCTAGATTTGTATCTCATACTGTACATGTTTCTTGGAACAAATGACCAAAATGATGTCTTGAGAGGTTGCTAAAGTCATGACCTACTCCCGCAGCCAGGATTCAGGTTGGTTCAGAAAGTAAACATATAAAGATCTTTTATCACAAGGACAAATGTTCCTTGTCATTTATGCACATAAGATATATAAAAATGACAGAAATTTGGCTTTACACGCATCGTAAGGAGACTATACTCAGCCGAACATCTGTATGTGCAAACTCGGCTACCTAAAGTTAGGTAGTCATAGATACATTTAGCCATCAAAACACAAGTTAGGTGATTTTTCAGACTGAAAAATTGCTCTAAACCACAGTCAAGAGCAGATGTGACTGCTCATGTGCTCAGAAGTATAATGCACTCATATACCTGAACAAGGATTTAAGTGCCTAACTTCAAACAACCCAAAATCCAACCCAAAATGCTCACCTAAAACTTGAAAGGAAATAAACCAAAAATAACATAGTAAACACGAAGAGAAACATACAGAGAAAGCATTCATGTCTCACCTAGAAGACTCATTTGCTGATCAAAGTAAAGCTCCAAACAGAAACATTGGTTGAGCACAGGTATTTTGAGGTCTCACCCTAGGAGTTGTTCTGTGCTGATGCTTAACTTTACTAGGTATGGAGCAACAGAATAATTGACAGAAGGCACTCAGCAAGCTGGTAAGTTTATAAAATTAAAATCGGGAGTAGACTTTTCTACTACAAAAATTATGTTGAACTGAGGAAAAAGATAGTATCTTGTAGTTTAAAAGCTAAAAAGAAACTATATTGATATTTGAAGTTGCATGATGCTGTACGGCACTGATAAGCCTTTAAGAATTAACAGGAATCAAACACAGGCAGAAATGTTATTCAGTTCCCCACAGGCTATTAATATAGGATTACTGGCAATACACAAGAATACTTCTTATTCATCTTTAATGGAAAATGTCAAAATAAACATGAATAAACTTCTTCTATAAACAGAGGTTTTGCACATGATAATTTAGAGAGTCACTAATGATCAATCCTCCTCAAAAATCCACCTTTAAACAACTAGTCTTTCAAGAAGCAGTAAACAATAACTTGTGCTACTGTAAAAACCATGAGGATGGACAAAAGTAGAAAAATTTAGGTTGGGAACTTTATTGTGCTGCATCATACACACTAGAGATTTATAAATGGTCATATTTGTGTCTCCTAAAATCTTTCACAACCATGGTTAAGGAAAAAAAAATTGTCTGCCACTGACACTCAGTACTGATTTTCAGAAGTAATGATGGGATTTGTTCAGTGAAAAATAATTTCCGCCAATTCATGATCTCATTAAATCATAAACTTTGGGGAATATATTCATATCCACTACTTTGACATGAAAAGTTTTAAATATCTTCAATAAAATGGGAATTTTCCATCTTATTATTATAGGTATAGTAATTATCAGTAGTGGAGAAACACTAACATATAATGACTTTTTTCATTAAGATCTTTTTTTGAAAAAGATTTTGTGTTCTTTTCTTGAGTGGTTTCAGTGCAAGTTTCCTAAGACATGACTCTCTTGATTTCTAGAGGGATCTGTGTTTCTGTTTGTGTGTTATTGGTATAATTAAAAAAGCCTTGAAGTGAAACATCAAATCAAAAATTTCCTATTTTTCAAACTCCTGAAGCATAAAAAAAAACTTCTAAAAATTAAAAAAAAAGAAAAAAAGTCATTACAATATAGTTTCGTTTACATGGTCAGTTTTCTGCTGCAGATATAAATATCAGTCCAATGTTTTTGATTTTGTTTGGCAGACTGTTGTGAATTACATGTGCCCAATGTGTACTCTTACATCTAACATTTCACCCATTTGCTTTTATGATCAAATAAATACTTTCAGTTTGAAATTTTCACAAGAGTGCATTAGAAGGCCATTTGGCAGTCTATCAATTTTTAATATGTGACTCGCTGGCAAAATATAACACTGAAATGCAAAAGAGAAACACGTCCTAAACTACCCTAGAAACCACACTGCAACTCAGTGCTCACAAAGATGCCATACAATGGTGGCTGAGTGTGTGTCACAGTCAGCTATGCATACTATTCCTAAGCATGAGGACTCAGATAGCCTTAAATTAAGCTGATATGCACATTTGAGTGCAAAATGAAGGAAATTTTCTCAACATGGTAATACATGTAATACCTGTAATACATGTAATTATCCTTTTTATAGTTGAGACTCTGGATTCATTTAAATAAAAAATAGAGATGCTAAGCTATCCATTTGAGGGATTTATTTTATCTATGTATCTCTGAAGTGTATGTTGCTTTCTTCCATAAATGGTTTTGGTTATTTTTCTCATTTTTCAGGTGTCATTTGTGCCAGGTTTATTGTTCCAACCACCTTTTATTCTAGCAGTAGTATAAATAAAATCAAAAGCAGTTTTGTATTAACATCTACTCAATTTAGATGCAAAGGCTTGCAGAAACCTGTCAGCTGGCAGACCCTAAACCACGTGCAGCTAACATCTATATCAGTGTATTTCAACATCTTCAGAAATGTGCACACATGCACAACCACCCTTAAAGGTGATATATTACCAAATTACAGACATGCTGAGTTTCATCATTTAAGCTCTGATATGCATTTGTACAACCTGGTGGGAGTTCTTAATAACAATAAACATAGATCCTGACCCAACTCCCAATAAAATCAACAGAAACGTTTGCCTTAGCTCATCTGTTCCCACGAGAGCAAACTTCAGTGTAAAATTAAACTAAAAAGAACTTCAAAAAATGCTAGGGAAGCAATAGGATGAGAAGAGAGTGGATTATGAATAAAAATAGCCAGTGTCAACATCCCTTCACTTCATTATCCCTCCTGGATTGCACTGCATTTCCCAAGACAGCATTGAATAGTCATTTGACACATTTGGTGCTTTACACTCTCGTATCTGCAGCACTCCAGCTCTGAAAGTGATACTCATTTGAAAAAATGACAATTGTCACAGAACCAATATTAAAAAGAAAAAAAAAATAGAAAGCTTCAAAAGAAGGAAACTTACACACTTTAAACCACTTAGGCAGCTATTTGTTTAAGAACAGGAAGTGAGATTCACTGTGAACAGATCCTCTTGTGTACATTTTTTACCTGGTTCAAGGAGTATTTGTTGAAATATAGAAATGTATAGCAAATTACTTTAAAGATTTTTCTCTTCTGCAGAGAAGCTTTTGAACAGTGATACACATTGCTTGCTGCCTTGCAAGAACTGAGGAAACATCAACTTCCATTAGAAATTGTTGTGCCCCTGCCCTGAGCTCCTGGTTTAAACCATGCTATGCAGTGCTTGCTACAGCGTGCGTATCTCTGGAAGCTACTCTAGAGAGCTCGCAGACTTTCCACAGTAATTCTCAATTTGAAAAACATGTGCACACGTTTAGACTCCAAATATCTCAATAATACTTTTTATTCAAGAGTGGATTCTGTTATCTGAGGTGCTGCCCTCACAAATATTCATAAGGGATACTGTGTTACAGGAAATACAACTGTTCTGAGGGCAAAAGAAGTACAGTAGAATTTCAGTTAAATTTTCATAACTTCACAAACAACTGTTATGCATTCCTTTTTTTTTTTGCCAGTCACTACATTATCTCTAATCACCCAACTATGAACACATTCTTCTTGAGATTATTTATCACCTTCTTCTTTTGCAACCTTGCCTGCATTTGGGGTTTATATATTCATAGAGATAACCAAACACCTCTCTTATTGTTGCACACATTGTAGATGATAGATTGAAATACTGGGAAGAAAAATAAAGAAAAGAATGATAATAGAAGGAAGAAATACAACTATTACTATCAAATCTGATAGGATTTGGAATAGTTTACATTATAAAATTTTTCAGACCACTCATAAGACACTCATATTTCCAAGCTATAGCAAACATTTCCAGAGTTAGAACAAGCCTTTGACTAGAGCCACACACAGGCTTTTCCTTACCGCTGAGGTCCTCTAAGGTTTAAAATAAAAATTAATTAACGAAATTTACATATGCAAATGAGATGTCCCTGTTGCATACTACCCAGGTGAGGGTTAGTCTGTAATTCAGTAATGATGACCTCAAGCAGTAGAGCTCAGCTCCAGCTGGGGCCACTTGCAGTCCCTCTGCAGCTGCCTTGCCTACACCATCAGTAACATCATCCCATAGCACCTCTAAATGTTTTGGATACTCAAACTTTTCTGAGCCAGCATCAGCATTGCAGCTTTTAAATAAACTAAACCCACCTGTAAGTAAACCTGATTTATGATTGGTTTTTAGCAATAGATAATGCTTTGTATGGCTTCATCTGCTGTTGTCTCAAAATAATACCTGCAGTGTATGTCAGCAACTTTATCTAATGACAGAAAAACAAATGGTGCTCACAATCTGTGAAATGAACTAGGATGAACAAGCCTGTCAGACCACATCTACAACATACCCATCACACCCAACATGTTAAAGCATAATAGAGTGCATGGTTTCTCTGATAAAAAAGAAAAATAAGAATATTTAGATTCTTTCAATATCCAAGTCCATAAGGACCTTTCTTTTCATAAAGCCTTCCTTTATCATGACATATTTTCCAAGTCCTTCTGTTTTTGAAAAACCTTCTATCATTACTTGTAAGTCTATATTGCTTTTTTTTTTTCATGTTACTCTATGCCATTGCTTGGTGTGCATCCCTGTTCTGTTCCCTTCCCCTCACCCAATTTAATTCCAAGTTTTGAAGTCAAAATACAAAGCTAGATGTTTGACATTTCAGTTTTCACTCTCCCACAGCATTTGATGGTCTCCGAAGATGCAATGGCAACTCGTATTTTGGTCTCCCTGAATCTGTGAATCTGTGTTGCTGCAGTGTATGTATGCACTGGTATTGCAGCAATTTATACAAATACTCCTCAACTTAACTCCACATGTGCTTAGCTCAGCAACATCACAGATACAAAAAAAGGCTTTAAAATTCAAGGGAACAAAAGGCATACTGTTTCCAGAAAAAAGGATTGCAATTTACCAAATATTACTTCCTATGTAAATGCGGTTCTGAAATACATAGGGTTGCGGAGTAGTATTTAGCAGCACTATAATAAGCTAGGAAGGTTAGACACACATGAATTCCAAAAGGTCAAGAACTAAGCAAAACACAAATATCATCAGAAACTTGGGATACTTCTCTTTTGTGTTTGACAGCTTTTGCAACAGATGAACAAAATCGTCTATAGGTGGTTAAGGCAGTTGTGGCAGACATTTTCACGCAGAAAACTGAAATGCTAATGTATCAAACCACATGACTTCTCTTTATTGCTTCTATATTTTGTATACTATTCATTTTCATAAACAAAACACTGAAAACATCTGTTTGTGTTATTTGAAAAGGGAGTGGAAGGAATTACTTTGTTTTTTAAAATACTGATATACCAACTCTTTTCTTGCAGAAGAAAATATCTGATCTATTACTGCTGAAGAGTTTGTGAACAGTTTTTGGTGTAGAGTTGTTACAGCACATGAGGCTCACAGAAATATAACTAGCAAAGTATCTGAGGAAAAGGATTGCTGTCATGAGAAAGATATTTATATATAAGACACAGATGTCAGCCTTTCAAGTTGCAACCTATTGCTTCAGAGACAAGTTTGAAAACTTACTGATGGGATACAAATATTAGATTTTGCTACTGTATATTACCTATTATTGTTTCATTAATTAAAAAAAATATTTTTATATCACATGGAGACCCTACACAAATATTTTATTTATATATTATGCCTAGAACGTCAGGCTCCACTGACAAGAAGAAAAAGATGGGAAGTTATTATCAACATTTCACTTCAGCCACTTAAAAATTGGATTATATTACCATGACAAAATAAAGAGTACAAAAGAGTGACACTGTTGAGGACTATCTAAAAATGCTGGAGTGCGTGGTACTTGGCTTGGGAGGCTCTTGCCTTCACAAGCTTTTCTCAGTTACCACCACAGCACAAGGAGCATATTCCATAAGCATGTTTTTCTTGGAGGACTAGAAATGTCTGCGATGTCTGCCTCTTAGTAAGACACCTTTTCCTATATTTTTCTTCTACCATCTTGTGGAGTAAGCTAGCAAAAAAAGATGAGATGAGAGGCACAGCTGCTACCCTAATGCACAGCGTGGCACCTCACATAAGCCCGAGATGTCCTTGTGAATTCCCACTTGATACATGCGATATGCATAGCAACAGAAACAGAGGGGGTTCCAGAGAAACCAAGGAGATGATATAATTAGCATGGCATGTAGAGATTTAATTTGTTCACATTAGGATTACCTTGCCCAGCATGAGCCTCCAGAAGGAATCTCCCCCTTCTTGGTTATTTCAATGATTTACCCTTACCACAATCTATCATTCTAAACTGTTCACTGAATATGGTGTCCTCTGATTAAGAATATAGTTATGAGTCAGCTGGAGGTTGTAGTATGGCACAAGAGGGAGTACTGGATTCTTTGGTAAACTCCTTTAGGTGCTTGACAAGCATGTTTATTTGAAACCCTGATACTCGTAATAAAATAGTTTGGTTTGTATGTGAAGCATCACAATGTTTTGAGCTAAGTGATCTTTGTTTTCTATGTTCATAATATTGTTTCTCTGGGGAGGAGAGGAGGGAAGAAGAAAGAGTGATCCCTATGCCTTAGGCTTCTGAGCACTTGTGTTGAAAATTGGCATCAAACCCATGCATGGTGTAGAAGAATACAGTTTTAAATTAAGCTATATTTACAAGCACTGAATTTCAACTCAGTTTTGGAACTTTAATATACTTTAGAACTTTAATGTTCTTTATTTCTCTTCACATAAGTCTCCCCAACACCTCAATTAATGTTTAGGTGTATTTATGTGTAGTCATATCCAACTCAGCTATACATCTAGAAATGAAGAAAAGAAAGGAACAATGGTATAATAGTATTGCACATCAGAAGAGAAGATGGAGTAGGTTATAAAAGTAGGCCTTACAGAGGAAATGAGAAGCGTTTAGGAGGTATAAGAGTCATTTAACTTTCTAGTCTGGGCTGAAGGCTACATGTACATGAAGATAACCTGTCATTGAAGAGATTTCAGGAGATGCACTGGGCAAGGGAGATACCCTACAGTTCTTGGATGAATTTGAACCAGGGCAGGAGGATATCCACTATGACTGTGGCTGAAGAAGACCAATGATGTTCTCCTATGGAACCTGCAATGAAAACTCAAGGGAACACAAGGAAAACCTTCTACTGGTAACAAAGTGCAAGGAGAGAGCTAGAAGGAGAAACAGAACAAAGAGTAAATTTTGTTTGGAAAACTAACAGAATGTTTCAAACTTTGTGAAAACCTAGAGGTCATATCTGCAATTTGATACTATGCATGTTATATTTTGTAAGATTTTCAAATTATATGACCAGCAGATAATCAGAAAAGCTGCCAGCATTACTAAAGGGCACTATTAGGCACTCACAAGCAAAGCACTTGAAGTAAAGGTATATACCATGTTGATAAAACAATTTAAATTATAAAAATTCAGTCTTTCTTTTGCAGTTTCATGTAAGAAAAATGTTGCCAGAGGTTAAACAGCAAAGAGAGCAGAACAGGAGAAAAATCTGACTTGAGCTACATCTGACACTACTAGTAAATATGGGCAGAAAGAAATGCTTTTGGAAGAATCAGGGAGAAGACATGGGGGGGTTTTGTTTGGTTTTGTTTTTATTTTTGGAGGTTGTTTTTGTTGGGGGGGCTGTTTTGGGTTTTGTTTATTTTTGTTTGGGGTCTGTTTGGATTTTTTTTTCTATCATCAGGAATAACAATAGCAATCTCCATGCCTCCATGAAATAATTTATAAGTGTCAACTGGCTGTATCTTATTTCATACCTGATTTACGAAGTCAACTAGCATTTGTGTGCAGAGAGGAGAGGAAGAGGAGGATGAATACAAGTCATAGCATTCTTAGTTCTTAGATAAAATCAAAAGAAAGAAACAACTTCTAGAAGACTTGATCTCGTTGTCAGTGAGTCTATAATTAACACTTGCTCAAATGTGAGATGAGTGTGCATTTTCATCTCTTTTCAGAGGCATGTAAACCACTTTATACAAAGTGCTTTGGGTGAGTTCATTATTTTCAGAGCATGTCCTTAAAATGACACCTTTTTTTTTTTTTCATTGCGCTTCCTCTCTCTTCATCTTACAGCAGCTGTGTACCACCAAATAATGCCTGACATAGTTGAAAAGCTGGGGGCGGATTGTTGAGTTTTTTGAACGTATAAATTCTTGTTTTTCTGACAAGCCTGCTAATCCCAAGTGCTGTATTTAGATACCAAAATTATACGTTAAAGAACAGATTCAGGATTTCCTTTTCAAACCCCCGTAAAGAGAAGATTGCATACCAAAAGAGAAAGAAAAAAGAGGAAAAAAAGGAAGAAAATAGTTTTCATAATGCTTAGTGCTAGTTCATACAGTACATCCATTTTGAGGATGAGAGAAATTTTAAGGCACTCTGGGAACAACACTGTCTTCTGCATAGGCCAAGTGGTGTAGAGCTACTGCACCAATAGCGATTTTCAGGTATATGCCTGGCTTTGTTAATGTGTATGTTAATGCCTACGCTTGAGAGGAAGTCAGACAGATAGGTGGGCATTGGTTGGGTGTTTGGGTCTCTGCCCACTCCCCAGAGCAGCAGGAGGACCTTAAACACACCCCTTGTGCTGCCTTGGTTTTCTTTTTTATTTTGGCACCTGCACCTTAAGTTAAGTGACAGGCAGGGTAAGCCAGTGGCTGTGGAAGGCCATCAGTCTGCTTAGTGCAAAACACAACCAGGCTTAGTAAAGTCCACCTGTTTTGGGATCAGATGAAATGCCACTTAGACAATGGGAAGCCTGTAGTATGGGTACCTGCTTACATACACGATTCTGTCAACTTTAAGAGAAAGCTTTCATTACCAATGCTGGAATCATCTTCACATAAAGGTCAACATGACTGGATTAGTAAGTATGAGTAGGTGCAATAAAGAATTACAAGATGTTATGGCAATTTATTTTTCCATTAGTTATTTTCTGAATCCCAAACATTTATGTAAGTACCACTGCAAGGAAAATAAAGGGGGATGTTTTAATCTAAAATAAAGGGTCTTAAGAGTATTACGAAGGGAAAAAAACACATTAGCAGCCTTTATTATATAGGTTTTGAGCACTGCAAGGTGGCCCCAGAACTAAGACATGAAGGAACAAACAAATAGCCGCAAAATACTAAGCAAACAAAACTTGAAAAGAGTCTTCTGCCTTATCAGAACATCATCATGATGCTACTGAATATCCTATAGTATGAATTGGCAAGACCTCATTCCAAGTCTCATGCTCGAATTGAATATTCAGGTAGATTTGAAATAACTAAAGTAGATTTGAAATAGCTGAGGTGGATTTGAAACAACTGAAATGTCTGCCCATACTAATGAGTATATTAAGGATTTTTAAAGTGGCAGTACAGATTTCTCTCAGTCACGAGGAAACAGGCCTTTCTAGGTTGCAACACATCCACTGGCTTGGTTAAATGTGTTAAGAATGCCTAGTGCTTCCCACTGACTCAAAAGAGAATCCAAGGTTATGAGTTCAGATGTAGGCATCTCTGCTGTAGATATTAAAGGCAGAAAAGATAAACCCAATCCCACACACCTAAAGTAAACTGTGAACATTTCTATTTACAAATGGAATAAAGAGGATGCATTGCAGCACAAAACAGGGTAAATAACGTGCCTTTTAGCAACACCTATCGTATTTTTCTCTACTGGAGAAGAAAGAATGAAGAGACGATGCCTTTTATCAACATTTCTAGACTGCATTCAGCAATTGTAGTCTTCATGAATAAACATGAACTCAAACTCACTCTTTCATTTCATCAATATTTGCACCTAGGATATTTCACATAATGTACACCAGAAAACAATGCAGCTGAAAACACACACACAGATGGAAATAACCAATATACTTAGTGCAGAATGAAGATTTTCTTAGTGAATTAGCGTAGCACACTATAAAATTATTAAACCTGGCAGGGAACAATTATTAAAGTTTTCATAAATCACTGCAGCATCTTAAAGTGGCTAGCACATTCAAGTGTTAGATAGGCTAATGTAATGGCATTGTAAAAACTGTTTAGAAAAATACTAACATTTTAAGGAATCCTGAATACATTCACTGTCTACACATCACTCAGAATAAGAACATCAACAATTTTCAAATTAGAGAATAACAGCAGAAATTTAGGTGATAATCATAATAGAAAGTGAAATGTTTCCCAAACTTTGAAGCTAGCCAAACCCCCTTATTTAGAGATTCATCTTGCAATGTGTTTTGAAATAGCCTTGTTTGGACCTCTCTGCATTCCTTTCAGACACACATTGTAGAATTACAAGTCATAAAGTTATTGCCTTAAGTTTATCTTTAATAAACAACCTGTCTTCTTGTTGGAATTAGGGAGTTAATCTGACCCACAAAGGTGAAAGCTTCTACCTCTGGAGCTGCTCTTACATGTAACACTCATAAAAGCAAAGTACAGCAAATTACAAAACTGGCTGTAAACTAGATGACTTTACACAAGGCCTGCCACACAGCACAAACTGATCTGGCATGCACAACCTATACATAGGCTCTTGTACCACAACCTATTAAAATCTGAAAAAGAACGAAGCCAGTGGCTTGCCTGACCACTTTCTGAAATACCCTATAAAAGTGTCCTTTATTAACATGAAAATTCTTCCAAATGTGCAAGTATATGGTTTGGGAGATAAGTATTGACTGCAATTTCTCCGAGGCAGCATATTGATTTATTTTTTTTAACTGAATTGTTCTTTTGGGGAAGGGCAGAGTGGTGCAGAAAGGTTAAAAAGAGTTTGAATCTGATGTTCTGATCTGGTATAATGAAATGTAGGAGCAAGCACAAAAATTCACAGCTATGCAAGTGAAAAGACTCCCCGCGTGTTGCTGTGCAATTTCTTCCTACGTAGCACTGATTTTCTTCAACTTGTTTCCTCAGTATCAGATATACTGCAAGACATTTNTCTGGGAGGGGTGTTGTGTTTCTGTATTACCTTTACCTTGTATATTTCTGTAAATATTCCTGTATATAGTGTATATATCTGCTTGTATATTGTGCTGAGCTGTAAATAGAGCTTCATCTAAACTTCCAGCTGGCTGAGTTTCTAGTCTGGGTCATTTTACAAAGTGTGGGGGGCGGGTAACTCCCAAACCTACATCAACTGGAACTAAAGCAGTACTAGACAATTATGCAGAGGCTTAAACTGGAAAGGCCACTGTAAATGGTGTTTATAAATATGTGCCTAAAATTAATGAAAGGGGGGAAATGTGGTAAGACAAAAATATAAAAAGATACACAGAAAAAGTAAGGTAAAAAAATGGTGAAAGAGAAACAGATTTAGCAAAGAATGCACTATTAAAAAAACCTTAGAACATAGGAAAAGGTTTTTTTTTTTTAAAAAAGGCAAAAAACAGGGAGAGAAATGTACAAAACAAATCCACCCACATTCAAGTTTGTATTCTGTTTTTCACATGAGAATACCTTGTATTTCCATTCACAGAAAAACCTTTTACAGATTCTAGATTGCATACACATAAGGGGTTGTGAAACTTCTGAAGTTGTTTCATGATTTTTCTAATATGTAAGCCTTCCTTCTGGACAATCTTGATCAAAAGTAAATAGTAGTGACTACCAAAATTGTACTGCAGAGCTTTATAAATTAGACAGCAAAGACTGGAGAGCACACCTCAGTGCAATGCTAAATGAAAGCACTGCTGTAATACCAACACATAACGGAACAAGATTTCATTACTTCCTTTTACACTGAGTACCACCTTAATGAAGGAAATACTCTTACCAACTCCAATGGGATTCACAGCTGTGTTTAACGTAAGAAGGGAACTAGAATCTGATCCAGTGACCAATATGGTATGAAGAGACCTGGACCTTAAAGGCAACACAGGAGTGTCTGAGCACTCATATATGCATGTTCTCCCAAGGTGTAACAAAAGTGTCTTTTTAAACATTTAAACATTGCAGTTCAACTTTTCAAGACACAGACAAAAATCTACCCTCTTCTTTAACTTAAACTGATACCTCATGTTGAAGGAGTTAAACTTAAACAAACCATAAACTTAAAAATGGAACCGGAAATTTAAAACACATCATCATCATTAATCGTTCAGGATCAGATCTACTAAATCACTTCTATATGAATAAGCGAGGCTAAGCAGCAAACACTTTGCTTTATTATTTCATGTTATACATAAAAAAATTGTTTCCATATTATAAGGACTTCTTCATGCAATCGAAAGAATGCAAAGCATGATATGAGCATCCTATGGTGAGTACTTTAATTATTTCTGCTCTGCTGAGGTCTATCATTCTCCTTGGGAGTTTAACCCACAGGAAGAAGACTTACTGTCAACCATACACAACTACCTTCCAACTATGAAAATATAATAATCAACTCATTCTCTTTGGGAAACTTAGGGACTCTGATGAGCTAGAAATTATAAGCATTGTGGGGTAATGCCACACCAAAACCGGTAATGAAAGCCCCAACAGTAATCCTCAATAAGCTGTTTGGAAAACACATTTGTTTGTGCTGTCATTCAGCATTTTGGAAGCAGGACTACTACAGACTTCTTTGTCATGAAGTTACAAGTAGCAGGCACAGATCTCAAACATTATAAGGATGCTGATATTTTAACCTTTCACTTGAATAATGTCCATCTTGAACTAAACATACTTGCAATATAAATTATTTAGAAGACATTACAATGTGCAGAAAGGGGGAAAAAAAAAATCTCTTTCCAACCTGCACAACACCAGCAATTTTCCAGGAGTAAGAGAATTGTTGCCTCTACCCCACATACGTGCACACCGAAGGTAGACAGTATTTTAAATAGCAGCATCAACACCATTTACCTGCTCTTATGAGCAAAGGAAGGCTGAATTACACAGTGCAAAGAAGTGATGACTTTAATTCCAGTCTCTTTCTGGAGCATCAGAGGCAGTGTTTGTACACAGTATCACTCAGATTGTAAAATTCTGTCATCTAATGATGTTACCTCAAAAATATATACTGGAAAAGGGCTGGTAACAGAGAAAACTGTAACCTTTTCTTACTCTGTTTTTTCTCAGATTAATATTTTCCTTTTATTCTCATAAAGTTTCACATTTTTTTTATCCCACTCTTTTTCATGAACACCTTATGCTTCCCATTGCTTCTGAAGCCAAACCCAGTAAATAAAGCTTTCGCGTCATCCTCTTTGATGCCAACCTTCTCGTCTCGAAGTAGCAAGACAGAACACAGCAAGTAACATCTATCTGCAGAGAGGTAGAATCAATGCATTGATATACTGCTAAAATATCCTGCTACTATGGACTAAGTCTTCCTGCAGGAAAAACTTACAAAGAGAGATCTAGATAGATTCTAAATCTACAACCTATTTTTAAATGATGGAATTAATAAAAGGTTTATAATTTGTTAATTGAGAGGACTTTTAAGAAAAATGCTCAAATTAATTACTTTTCCATTAATGAAACATAGATATCAACTGTGAAAACAAATACACCTTAAAGTAACTACAATAATATCAAGATTAAATATATTCAGATAGATTGCAAATTGAACACTGGACTATCAATATGAAAAGGCATCTCCAATTTCCATACTTACTCAGAGTGATGTGTGCTCTTTCAAAGCTCAGAATGATTTAGAAATCTGGAAAGTTTTCTGCTGAATGCTTCTTAATTTAAGGAAGCAAGATTATATATGGAGCAGACTGACAAAACCTTGTTATTTAAGGGACAGGCATCCTTTGGGGCTTGTTCCAGATCTGGATAATGTCCTTGACTGCAGTGGGTGTAGTGGAACCAAATAAGGTATACAATACATGTAGAATAAAGAAATATGTTATCCCACAGGAAAACAATGTAAAACAAATTGTACTCCCTTTTTTCAGATTCATTAACTAAAGGTTGATTTCTTACTCTGAAACTTCATGCTTAGTTGACATAATTTCTCCAGTTCAGTGATGTATAGGTAGCAGAGTAAAAAAGAAAAAAAAAAAAAAAAATCGGTCTGCCATCTCATTTTAGAAGACTATATCACAGAATTGCTTCAGTTGTAAAAGACCTCTGAGACCGCTGAGTCCAGCCACTGATCTATCGTGGCCTTTAAACCATGTCCTGATGTGCCATGTCCATGCCTTTTTTAACACCTCCAGGGAAGGTGACTCCACTAGCTCCCTGGGCAGCCTATTCCAATACTTGACCATTCTTTCAGTAAAGAATTTTTTCCTGATGTCCAATTTAAACCTTCCCTGACACAATTTGAGGGTATTTCCTCTCCAATGTTGTACCAGTTTCAGACAGTACATTTAATATATTGATGTTTTTTTCTGTATTAACTTGTGGAGTATAGCTGTACTTTTGAAAGTGAAGAAATTACATAAGCCCTCACTAAACTATAGAAATTGCCAATATATATATTGTATATAGTAGCCTAAGTATATTAAAGAAACTTAACAATGTTATTACCAAATTCTATCATATCTGTAAATATACTGAAGTAACTGGCATTTAACAAAATAATTATATATAATTTGTAAGGAGTAATAAAAATTTTCAAAACTATACTGACATGGTGGCACATTTTTTATACCATTTAGCTTTTGCCTAAAGTAACAGAAATATAGAGCAGGCTTTCAGGAAGGAAACTTCTGCTTAAGTGAACACAGAAGCATTGCACTTCAGTCTAAGTTCATCCACTCTGTAATACAAGTGAAATCCCATTTCTTCTTTCATTAGAAATACATTTAGTTTACCTACAGCTTAAATTTCTGATAATTGTTTCCTTACTTGCTGTAATGACTAACTGTTGTGTATAAACATTCCTTTACAGTGTAAAAGTATATTAAGACCTATTGTCTCTTAAAGAACCATGCCAAAATATAAGTCTCTGGACTTTAGCAGTTTTCATGCTATGCTAAAAATAGCTTAGAATTTCATACAATAATTACCAGTAAAAAAAGCAAAAGACTGAGTTAGAACACACAAGCCAAGGGAAGATGTGGAGAGAGATCTAAAACTCACAACAGGTCTACTTTGTTAAGTTAGCAGACACCCAAGCAGAGCAACTTATGGGATACAACCTTCCAATTCACAATGAATATTTAAACTTAAACAGTATTTGCCATAACTGCAGGGATCATTTCTGGATATGACTGATGCTTCCTGCCACTGGAAAAAAGGCCACAGTGCAACTCAGCTTGCAAGAACCTTGGGTCTGTGCCTTCCTCCACCTCCTCACTGGAGAACAGCCTGCTCTCCACAGCCTATTTCTGCTTTGCTTTTTTCTTACCACTATTATTATTTATTTATTTATTTATTTCTCATATGGGCAGGACTACAAGGTAAAAAGAAAAAAAAAAAAAAAAGTCTGGATGCAGGGCCACATTAGAAGCGGACTAGACTGGCTCAGTTGAATGGATGATTAGAAATAGCTCGTTTCTAATTTGTCTAACAAAGCAAGCCCAAGAGAGCTCTGCTCTCTTACCTGTCTTCCTCCCTTCCTCATTCTCTCCTCCAGAATCCAGACAGGTTGAAACCTCAGTCTGTATCACCTTGCTGCACTCACATACATTTTGGTAAAACACTCCTGATTTGGATCATCCAAGGTGAATTTAGAACCTGGTCCAGAGATGCAGCTTGAGAGGAACAGAAATGAAGCAAGAGGTGCATGGTGGGTGTGCCTGCTTTCTCCAAACTCTATAGCCTGTAACTCAATTTGCTGTTTCTCTAGTGGCCTAAACACACTAGGACATTTGTAATTCCAACCCAAATGGGACGGTGCAAAAATAACTTTCTCTTCCCTCTCCCAAAGAAGAAAAACAAACAAGCACTTCATTTTAGTAACTAATTTTGCCCTCTTACATGCTTACATATTTTACAGATTACAAGTTGTCTTTTATTTAAAAAAAAAAAAAAAAAAAAAGACTAAAGAATGTTGCTATAAATGATAGACTGGGGAAAATCCTCAGTACAGTCATTTTTTTTAAAATTCTTTGGAGACTATGAATGCTATATTTCTATTTTTTAATTACATGAATTAAGACTTTGTTAATGTATATCATCACTGAAAAACCATTGAGGGTCTGACATTTTTTATCTTTGTTATTCAATGAATAGATATTTTAAAAAATAAAGAACTATGCGCAGCTACTGAAGAAACATTCTATGGCCCTTATTTTATTTGAGAAACAAATAATTTCTATCTGAAGTACTTCTTCACTCCCACACACCTTGTTTTGCATCAATCGCTGACACAGTTGATACTTGAGGCAGAGATTTTCAAAATGCTGCCTCAAAAAAAAAAAAAAGGATTATTTTTCTAAGTCTTCATTTTCTTCTCTCAGTCAACACCCTTAGCCGCTACTCCATCTATTTTCTATTCCACACTAACAGATTAAGTTTCAAATTCCCCCTGGGTTTAAGACAAAATGATACATTTCAATTCACAATGTCAAAGTTTTGAAAATGTGGAAGTCAGGAGAAAGCAATGCAACTTCCAGCTAACAATGGCACTTAACCCCACCACATACTTTGGATCAGGAGGACCCTCACATGCTTAAGTTATGTTTATTGAGAAAAGCACACAAGCATATGCTTAATTTTGAGCCTGTACGCAAAGTTAAGCTGGAGTTTAAATAAACAAAGACGGTTTCTTGAGTCATTGTCCAGTGGAAATATTTGTAGTACGCAGATAATTGCAAAGTGAGATTTCATATGGGAATCTGGTAATTTCTCTGTGATTTAGATCAATGAGAGTTATTCATCTATATACTTTTGAAAATTATACCCATCTGCCACTTTGGGCACTTAAATAACTTAAGGGAAATGGACACTTTGCAGTAATTTCAGCCATTGAGAATACTCAGCATTAAAAGACACTCTTTCACTGTTATAATTCTTCCAAATGCTCTGCTAATGCTTTTGGTTGTGAATGTGGTCCTTGTCCAGAGAACTGGAGAGGTTGCAGCTCGGTAACCTTAGGAAGGCAATTTTCTGACCCATTTTTACTTGTCTATTTAAACATCCACTAATTAGTTATTGTCATTTAATAGCTGCAGTATAGCAGCTTATTTTCTACCAATCCTAAATAACTGAGGCTCACTGTGTCAGTGATACAACACCAAAACTTCTTTTTAGGCAGAGATCTCCTGCTTGTCAGGTTAGCGTGAAGCACTGTGTAATCGTGGAGAGGACTCCAGATGCTGCTGAGAATCCGAGGCATTCGCTAAAATATGCAAAATGCTGACATCACCTAAGGATAAGAAAAAGCCCTGTTGCAGGACTGAGAATTTTGTGAGAGAAGAATAAGCCAAAACTGCGAGAAGTCACCATGTTCTGTGGTGTCCAGGGCTGATACTGTCTTTTTGC
Organism: Ramphastos sulfuratus; assembly: GCA_013399055.1. Classification (NCBI taxonomy): domain Eukaryota; kingdom Metazoa; phylum Chordata; class Aves; order Piciformes; family Ramphastidae; genus Ramphastos; species Ramphastos sulfuratus. The sequence goes on along the minus strand of WBNM01027652.1, from coordinate 331 downwards.
TAGATGTGGTTTGAGTGGAAGCCACTCTCTTAATTAGCTTGGATTAATATTTGTAGTCACTGATACAAGCCCCTTTTTCCTCACTTTTGCCATTGCTTACTACATGACTTACTATGACTTACAGTCTGCTATACTGATATCTGTACAACATGTATAGTTTTATTTTCAAACTTCAAAGTGAAAATACAGTGAATTTTGTTCAGCTATAAGTAGACCATATTTGCTAAAGAGAAATATGTAAAATTATGTGATTCCAGAGTTAGTAGATTTATTTTAGCTTTGCATTTCTCTGATTCATAGCTGTCATAGTAAAGAAATTGTAGATTAATTC
>WBNM01027645.1:0-23723 GCA_013399055.1 Ramphastos sulfuratus | reverse complement strand
CATAAAAACCCCTTACCACTACAGAGCTTATTTGAATTCGTCATAGACTGTGTCAGAGTCAGGGATATGACCTAGACCTAAGACATGAGTCTATACTCTAAAATGTCAAATTGCACAGGTAGTGACTTCCTGATTCATGCATCAGCACATACTACAGTTCACAGAATCGCAGAATGTCAGGGGCTGGAAGGGATCTCAAAAGCTCATCAAGTCTAACGCCTATGCCAGAGCAGGAGCACCTAGAGCAGATCACCCAGGAATGCATCCAGGCAGTTACAGTGTTCTAAATTTTCAGGAACGCTTATTTTCTGTCACAGCCTTACATTTCAAACAGTCTTGAGGGAATCTACTACAATGCATTTTTGGAAAGGGGGAAATGAATAAATAAAAATGTAAGTAAGTAAGTAAATAAGTAACCAAATAGATAGGTAGGTAGGTAGGTAGGTAGGTAGGTAGAGAGAGAGAGAGAGAGAGAGAGAGAGAGAGATCATAGAATAGAATCATAGAATCAGTCAGGGTTGGAAGGGACCACAAGGATCATCTAGTTCCAACCCCCTTCCATGGGCAGAGACACCTCACACTAGATCAGGCTGGCCAGAGCCTCATCCAGCCTGGCCTTAAACACCTCCAGGAATGGGGCTTCAACCACCTCCCTGGGCAACCCATTCCAGGGTCTCACCACTCCCATGGTGAAGAACTTCCTCTTCATGTCCAGTCTGAATCTCCCCACCTCCAGCTTTGCTCCATTCCCCCTAGTCCTGTCACTACCTGATATCCTAAAAAGTCCCTCCCCAGCTTTTTTGTAGGCCCCCTTCAGATACTGGAAGGCCAAAATAAGGTCACCTGGGAGCCTTCTATTCTGCAGACTGAACATCCACAACTCTTTCAGTCTGTCCTCATTGGATGGATGAATAGATATATAGATAGACAGATAGATAGACAGATAGATAGATAGATAGATAGATAGATAGATAGATAGATAGATAGATAGATAGAACAAGTGAGGTTCTTCTGACCCTGGACTCAGCAGTGGTCAGGCCACACCTCGAGCCCTGTGTCCAGTTCTGGGCCCCTCAATTCAAGAGAGATGTTGAGGTACTAAAACACGTCCAGAGAAGGGCAAAGAAGCTGGTGAGGGGCCTGGAGCACAGCCCTGTGAGGAGAGTCTGAGGGAGCTGGGGGTGTGCAGCCTGGAGAAGAGGAGGCTCAGGGCAGACCGCATTGCTGTCTACAACTACCTGAAGGGAGGTTGTAGCCAGGTGGCTTCTTCTCCCAGGCACCCAGCAACAGAACAAGAGGACACAGTCTCAAGTTGTGCCAAGGGAGGTCTGAGCTGGATGTTAGGAGGAAGTTCTTGACAGAGAGAGTGATTGGCATTGGAATGGGCTGCCCAGGGAGGTGGTGGAGGCACCATCCCTGGAGGTGTTCAAGCAAAGCCTGGATGGGGCACTTAGTACCATGGTCTAGTTGATTGGCTAGGGCTGGATGATAGGTTGGACTGGATGATCTTGGAGGTCTCTTCCAACCTGGTTGATTCTGTGATTCTATGATAAAAACCTCATTTTAAGCTGCCATTGAGTTTTGGCTCTCAAGTTTACTCCCAAATACTTACTGAATGAATAAAGGTCTGTTCTGCCCAGAGACAGCTTTAGAATGAAGCAACATCCAATAACTAACTGGTCTAGTCTGAGAGTGTCCCTGCCCATGGCAGGGGGGTCAGAACTGGATGATTTCTGAGATCCCTTCCAACTCTGACAATTCTGTGAAGTTCTTTTTATTCCTACTGATATTTTTTTTCTGATGTTTCTGAGAGTGTTAACAATACCTTGTTTTCATGCTGGATCTGACCTCTTTATTGTCTTTATCTGACTTTACTTATTTACACCACCCTTTCCATATCATCAACATGGTTTTTATATGGAATTCGTTTTTGATATCACAGGGACAAAAAAAAAAATGTACAAAAATAAGGAAAGAAGGAAAAAAAATCATTCTGTAAAGGGGAATTTGTATTAAGTTATTTCTGTCTAGTTTGGCCACATAAACAAAAGCAAAACTAAATGTTTGATAATTAATCATTCCATTCATTTCACTGAGGTTACTCAGAAGAAGTTCTTACACGAGTGTTCAAAATGAAAGAATTAAAAAAAAAAAAAACAGTTTCAATAAAAACCTCTTCATCACTATCCAAGTAAATAAGATTTTGATGTGACTTCATCCACCTCAGCTATTTTTTAGCTACTTTGGGTTGGGTTTTTTTAATAAATTAAAAAAAACAAACAAACAAATGAAAAAAACCCACCCATAATCCAAGAGCTTTCACAGCTGAGATTTAGTTTGTATAAGCTGGTTCAGCTTCCCACATGTGGGATGTGGTATACAACACTTAATTGCAGTGCTGACATGGATTACATGCCCAGGATTAGAATTCTGCTGCCATCAAGAGCATTTTTCTTTTATAGCAGATCACAGACATCAGTAATTGGATTATTGTCATGGAGAATTTTCACCGAAGCAATCATTTCAGCTCCCTCTATATTCAGGAGTCTCTAAGTAGCAAATTATACTTGAGTCGCTCTTATTGTTATGAATTAAATCAGTGTATTTGATTCTAGTGTTGATCTTCCTGATGATTCTAATGCTGAGGTTGATTTTGTGCAGGAAAAGTTCAATGAGTTGGCTGCAGAGAGCTTCATGGTTCCAACAAGGGGTAAAGCTGCCTGTGCTCTCTTTAAAATCTTTATTTTTGCAATGTTACTTCGTTTATATTTAAAAAAAAAAAAAATTTAAAAAATTCATGTAAAGACACTGTTGCTGGAGAAATAAGCCAAATCAAAACAAAACAAATTTGCTTTCTTCTGTCCTGGATGTCTGTGACTCAGGGAGATGACTTCCAGCTTTGTTATGCTTTCTTGTAGAGAAAATTGATTGGACTCAGTACAATCTCTTTCAAACCACCAAAAAAAGCACCAAGGGACAGGCAGCTCACCCCTGCTGCACAAATTCCATCAGGGCACAGCACCCACAGTATTTTTGTGCACTGCAGTAGTTAATTACCTTAAACATGTGTGACATGGCTCTTACTCTCTGTTTTTTAACAATTTACAGAGTTATTCATTTGAGGATTTTATTAACAAATGCCTTGGATGTCTTCCCTTAGGTAGGACAAAATTCTGACAATTCTTAAACAACAGCTTCAGTCAGGTGACTACTCCTAGGGTAGTTAAGTGTCAGGGAGAAAAAATCAGATAGCAGCAACAGAAAATATGGTACGCTTTCTTCTTCTCCAAATTGAGGCATAGATGAGGAAAGTGATTCATTGAATCCCTCAGTTGCTAGTGGAGCTGGGAGGAAGCCTGGTATTTTGGTTTTCCACATAGTGTTCTACTCACCAAGCCAATCAGAGTTTCATCAGTCCTCTAAAGAATTTCTCACTCTCCAAAACTTCGGTTAACATAAAGCTATTAAAGAAAAAACCCCATTTAAAACTCAGTCCAGGTAACTGCTGGCTAATTGCTGTCCCTTTTTCATCTCTTGGATAAATGTGTTTGTCCACATGGCCTCAAAATCTTTTGCTCGACACCAGCAAAAGTAACAAATATAGTCACTCTCCCCAGTGCCTTTCAGAAGTTAATCACATCTAACATGAGTTCACAAGATCATAGGATATTAGAGGTTAGAAGGGACCTCTGGAGATCATCGAGTCCAACCCCTCTGCCAGAGCAGGTCCACAATCCAGCACAGGAACATATCCAGATGGGTCTTGAAAGTCTCCAGCAAAGGAGACTCCAGAGTCTCTCTGGGGAGCCTATTCCAGTGTTCTGTGACCCTTACAGTAAAGAAGTTCCTCCTCATGTTGAGAGTTACAATTGTTCTAACGCTGGCAAGTCTTCCAGACCAATCCCCAGAATGGCACCGCTGATACTCCTGCTACTCGACTTCTCCACCAAAGCCTGATCTTTACGTGACCCTTTAAAATGAGACCCTGCAAAACATGGATAGAAACAAAACAGGACAGCAGACAGGCTCTTACCTCAGAAATTCAGCCTTGTCATACACAGCACCTGAACCTCATGATGGCAACATTGATTTCAAAAGAAAGGAGTCGTCCATCACCTTGCCTTGTATTAATGTTAATGGCAAGATGCCCATAACATTCATTGGTTTGTAGTCTGATTGCCTTCAAGGATGTCGTCTTGGAATTTAGCTGCTTCAGAAATTCAAAAGTTCTTAGTTCAGACATTTCTATTAAAGTGCCAGAAATAATGGATTTTGTGTCAAGTTAATAACACACAGAATCAAAAGAAACATTCTGGTTGGAAAAGCCCCTCAGCATCACCAAATCCAACCCATAACCCTATTCTATAAGATGCCCCCTAAACCATAGCCCTAAGCAGCACATCCAAACAACTTTTAAACACATCCAGGGTTGGTGACTCAACCACCTCCCTGGGAAGCCCATTCCAATGTCTGACCACTGTTTCCATGACAAAAATGTTTCCTAATGTCCCGTCCAAACCTAACCAGTGGCAGCTTGAGGCCATTCCCTCTTGTTCTATCACTGTTTACCTGTGAGAAGAGAACAGTGGCAGACTCCCCACAAAGTCCTTTCAGTTAGCTGTAGACAGCAATCAGGTCTTCCCTCAGCCTCCTCTTCCTCAAACTAACCATCCCCAGCTCCCTCAGTAGCTCCTCATAAGATTTATTTTCCTAAATATGAGTGTCATGGAGATTACATAGAATCACAGACTCAATCAGGGTTGGAAGGGACCACAAGAATTATCTAGTTCCGGCCTCCCTGACATGGGTAGGGACACCTCACACTAGATCAGGCTGGCCAGAGCCTCATCCAGCCTGCCCTTAAACACGTTCAGTGATGGGACTTCCATCACCTTCCTGGGCAACCCCTTCCAGGGTCTCACCACCCTCATGGTGAAGAACCTCTTCCTAACATCCAGTCTGAATCTTCCCTTTTCTAGCTTTGTTCCATTCCCCCTAGTCCTAGCACTACCTTACATCCTAAAAAGTCCCTCCCCAGCTTTCTTGTAGGCCCCTTAAAGAGCTACAAGAAAGCCACAATAAGGTCACCTCGGAGCCTTCTCCTCTCCAGACTGAACAGCCCCAACTCCCTCAGTCTCTCCTCATAGGAGAGGTGCTCCAGCCCTCTGATCATCCTCATGGTCCTTCTCTGGGCACATGCTTCTTGTGACAGTGGCTCCAGAACTGGATGCAGTACTCCAGGTGGAGTCTCACCAGTGCAGAGTAGAGGGGGAGGATCACTTCCTTTGACCTGCTGGCCACACTTCTCTTGATGCAGCCCAGACTCTGGTTGGCTTTCTGGGCCACAAATGTACACTGATGGCTCATGTTCAGCTTCTTGTCCACCAGCACCCCCAAGTCCGTCTCCTCAGGGCTGCCTTCCAGCCAGTCACTGCCCAGCCTATGTTGGTGCTTGGAATTGCCTCGACCCAGTTGCAGGACCTTGCACTTGGTGCTGTTGAACTTCATGTAGTTGTAACATCATTGTTATCTATATTGAGATATTCACAGTGGTCTTTCCAAATATAGTTCACAGTACTAATCTCTGTTTAAAAAAAAATAACAGCCAGCTGAAATAAAAATAGTACCAGCAAATAAAATTTATTGTTTCAACAAAGGCCTTTGAATTACAGCTACAGAAAACAGATCAGGCAGAAAAATTGTTACAGAAGCTTGTAAAAGCTTAGAACAGACTGAGGAATAATGTGTATTAAGGTAGTTTACACCAATAATATACTGAATGCTTTGCAGAATGTTAGCTGAATAAACAGAAACAAAACTCAAAACACAGGTAGAACATAGTGAAGAATATGGCACTAAAGTCACACATACAATTTCCAAATCATCTAGGAAAGTGAAGAAAGCAAATGGTTTATACACTCTGAGATGAATATCAAATGGTGTCTGTGGAAGGAAAGGAAAAGAAATAATATTGAGTAGAAACTCGGAGCTGGGATTCAGAGCAATACAAGCAAGCAGACAAATTGGACCAGATGGCCCTTTACTCTCTTTGTCATAACTTATGTTCCTGGAACCTGCAGAGCCTAAAACTGATTTGAGAGTCAAAATTTTCCCCTGTCTCAACTGAAAGTCGTTTATGCTTCTGGCTTCATATGCTCCATTTCCTATTCCCAGTAATTACAGACCATAAAGATGCATCTCACCTTATGCCCTGTGTGGGAGGAAATCAACCTCTAGAGACAATAATTTGAAATACAAAATGACAATAAAGAAGGGACTAGCCTGGATCTTTAGGCTCCAGCTGGAACAAGGATTCTTGCATAACTAAACCCACAGTGGCATTACCCCTGGACAACATGCTTCCCCCTAACCTGGGTGGCATTTTCCAGCTGGTCACAGTAACTGCCACTGTAATCATTGCATATGACAGGGGGGCATCAACAACCAGTGATCACACTGCCTGAATTTTCATGGTTCACTACACAGGTCTGAAATGCATTCTAATCAGTGACCTGATGTATCCTGTAGCTCCTCGCCTGGAGAAAATCTGCAGATATGTTAGTATCATGGGGTCTATATATCCTAGGTCTCATGTATATACACTAAAGCTACAACTTTCCCCTATTTGGTTCAGAAAAATAGCACAGATCATGGTGAAAGCTCTGAACTTCCCTCTTCCACATTAAGAAGTACCCTTTTAGATGTATATCTGTTGGAATTTGTCTGTATTTCTCTTGGTGCAGGAAACATTTTCTGCTATTATGAATTAAAAGCTTATTATGGACACTGGCAAAAATGCTTTGAAAATACAGGACAAGCATAGAGCTATTAACTGAGCTGTCTCTCAAAGAAGTGACACTCTAAAAAAAGCAATAAGTGACTTGATGACACTTTTGCCCAGATGCAGAATATTCTACTTCCTACTCTTTTTAGGATGTAAGGTAGTGATAGGGCTAGGGGGAATGGAACAAAGCGAGAAATGGGTAGATTCAGACTGGATGTTAGGAAGAAGTTCTTCACCATGAGGGTGGTGAGACCCTGAAACAGGTTGCCCAGGGATGTGGTGGAAGCCTCATTCCTGCAGGTGTTTAAGGGCAGGTTGGATGAGGCTCTGGCCAGCCTGATCTAGAGTGAGGTGCCCCTGCCCATGGCAGAGAGGTTGGAACTAGGTGATCCTTGTGGTCCCTTCCAACCCTGACTGTGATTCTATGATTCCAGCAGGGAAGTTAGACTTGATAATTTCTGGAGGCCCCTTCTAACCCCTAACATCCTGTGATCCCATGAACATTTTCCCAGTGAAGAATCATTAATACAGCAATTCTCACATGTGCTCCTTCGTGCCTCTGTAAGCTCCCTTCCCTATTCCCTCCATTAGCAGAGTGGAAAAAGGTGGGCTGGAAGAAGCTCCCCTATACAATATCATAGTCTTTTTGCACTGATGAAAAAAGGTCACTAAAGTACCTACATGTGTGCCATACAAACTTGTCAAGTTTGACTCCCAAATACACAGGCAGCTAAGAGCAATCTTGCCAGAACCCTGGGTATTTGGCATCTAGATGTTGTAATGACATCTCTGTGGATACAGGTTACTGGCATGGTTAATAGCATTCTGCCATTAGGACGGTCCTTTATCTCCTCCTTGCTATACTGAGCTGCCCAATAGTAGATTACAGCATGTGATAAGTAAATCCTATTGTACTTTAGACTTCCATGTGGGCTCAATTATATGAAAAAGTAGCTGAGTTCATCCTCTGTAAGCAGGTGTGCTTAGAAGGAAGCCAACAAATGGCAAGAAGAAGAAAAAGAAGAAAAAAAAAAGAAAAAAAAGGGATAAGGGAAAGCTGTTGGAATACATGTTCTCCTACATTTCTTTTCATGCTTGTTAGGGGTTAACCATTTCCATGACTGCAGAATTTCATGAACGAGTTCAAAGCACATAAAGTCTGCAGACTGTGCAGAACAACTTCAATTTGCTTATGGCTATGTAAAATTTGGAGGGTTTTATAATGGAAATAGCAGTGGGTGAGAAAAAGGGCAATAAATCACAGGTACATATAAAGAGATATAGAGATAGAGATAGAGATAGAGATAGAGATAGAGATAGAGACAGAGATAGAGATAGAGATAGAGATAGAGATAGAGAAAGAGATATAGAGATAGAGATAGAGAGAGATAGAGAGATGAGAGAGATGATAGAGATAGAGATATAGACAGAATCAATCAGGTTAGAAGATACCTCCAAGATCATCCAGTCCAACCTATCACCCAGCCCTAGCCAATCAAATAGACCATGGCACTAAGTGCCCCATCCAGACTTTGCTTGAACATCTCTGAGGGCGGTGACTCCACCACCTCCCTGGGCAGCCCATTCCAATGCCAATCACTCTCTCTGTCAAGAACTTCCACCTAACATCCAGCCTAGACCTCTCCTGGCACAGCTTGAGATTGTGTTGCTAGTTGCTACCCTGGAACAACTTGAGACTGTGTCCCCTTGTTCTGTTGCTGGTTGCCTGGGAGAAGAGACCAGCCCCCACCTGGCTACAACCTCTTTTCAGGTAGTTGTAGACAGCAATGAGGTCTGCCCTGAGCCTCCTCTTTTCCAGGCTGCACACCCCCAGCTCCCTCAGACTCTCCTCACAGGCCTGTGCTCTAGGCCCCTTACCAGCCTTGGAGTCCTTCTCTGGACATGTTCCAATACCTTAACATCTCTCTTGAATTGAGGGGCCCAGAACTGGACACAGCACTCAAGGTGTGACCTGACCAATGCTGAGTCCAGGGGTAGAAGAACCTCCCTTGTCCTGCTGGCCACACTGTTCCTGATCCAGGCCAGGATGCCATTGGCTCTGGTGGCCAGCTGGGTACACTGCTGCCTCATGTTCAGCTACTATGTACCAGTACCCCCAGGTCCCTGTCTACCTGGCTACTCTCCAATCACTCTGTCCCCAGCCTGTAATGCTGCTTGGGGTTGTTGCGGCCAAAGTGTAGAACCCTGCACTTAACCTTGTTAAATATCATCCCATTGGCCTCTGCCCACACATCCAGCCTGTCGAGGTAGATATAGATATAAAGATATAGATATAGATTATACAGATAGATATTTAAATTATATATATATAAATATAGATATAGATGTAGATGATATAGATATATAGATGTAAAGATGTAAATAGAGATAGAGATGTAGATATAGATATAAAGATCTAAAGATATAGATTATATAAATATATATAGATATATACATATAGGTATATGTAGAGAGAGATTGAGATATAGATGATATAAATAGAGATAGAGATGATATAGAGATAGAGATAGAGATAGAGATAGAGATAGAGATGATAGAGATAGAGATAGAGATAGAGATAGATGCATGTGGTTAGTGCTTTTTCTAACTATATTAAACTATTACCATCAAAATTATTTCTGTGTTTATAGACATGTTTGAAAAGTTCAATTAAAGACTGTTATAAATTTATTCATTAAATCAGTGAAAACAGTCGAGGCTTTTGCAGATTTTTCCTGTGGTGCACATTTTTCCTTTTCTATCTACAAATAACACCAGTAACTGTGATCATGAGGACTTGAAGCATTTTATCTTTGCTCTCCACTAGGACATTCCCCTTGTAAAGGAAAATTTCAACACTCTATGCTCTAGCTGCAAAACCATCTTTAATTGGCACTTATGTCCTGTTGAAAATGATACAGCACCTTACGAACAGGCATTATGCCATCTAAACAGATGGGTATGAGCATAGGTGCAAGGCATGCCAGAGAACAGTGTGTGCATCAGGGTGGTGTGGAAGGGCCAGGCTCCTTCCCAGAGGTACTGAAAAGGCAGTCTATGCAGATCATCAGCACTTTTATGGGGTTGGGGCATGCCATCACCATTTCAGTTTGGCCTTGCATTAGCAATGAAAATGCAAAAATATACTTCAAAGACATTTTAAATGAGCTCTTTAAAATCATGATGAGGGGAGGAAAGAGATACTTTCGCCTTTTGGCACTTTGTTGGAACCTCCCAATTAGTCTTATCCAAAATGTTTCAGAAATGCTGTCAAGTTTCCTGCCAAAAACCCATGCATGACCTCCTATTAGCTTGTACACCCTGAGAACTCTTTTGCCACCATGGGTCTTATTTACATTTTGCACAACAGCAGACTCTGTTAAATCTGTTAGTCGAGGTAAATGGGGATGAAAAATTGCCTTTTTTTTTTCTTTTATCACTAAATAGTTCACAATTAACACTGAACTGCAAATGAGGAAATAATGTGTCTCTTTGAGGAAACCATATGCTTTGTGTTTTAAAGTACTTGTGCTAGTATTGGTGGAATACTTAATATACAAGGAATGACATCTGCTGACTAATACAGAGTATTTACAAGGGCAAATAGTCCCAATAACTGCTCTTAAATGACTGTACAACCTAACATGATATTGTTTGGACAACTATTTGAATCTAGCCCAACTTTTTCCTTTCTGTTTCCCCTCCCGTAAAAGTCATTATGTGGAGTGTTTATGTGGAACCCTACTGGTGACAGCAGATCTAACAGTTCCCTTTCATTCAAAATTGTTGTGACAAACCACCCAATCTCTCCATGGAAAAGAGAACATGTTCACAAAGTCCTGGAGTGATAGGACAAGGGGCAATGGCTTCAAACTAGAGAAGAGTAAATTTAGATTGGATGTCAGGAATAAGTTCTGCATCTTGAGGGTCATGGAACACTTCAACAGGTTGCCCAGGGGATTGGTTGGGGCCCCATGCCTGGAGATACACAAGGTGAGGCTCAACAGGGCTCTGGGCAACCTGATCTAGCTGAGGATGCATCTGCCGACTGCAGGTAGGAGTTGGAACAGATGCCCTCTGGAGGCCCCTTCCAAACAGACTATTACGCAATTCTGTGAAATAATGGAAAACGTCACCCAGGAGTTCTGACACATGCCAATGGGATCCAGCCTTGAATGTGGTATGCAGAAAAGCTGTATCAGGAAATGGATAAAAAAAAATTTCTGAGCTCTGCTTAAGCACTGCAATGTGCATGGAAATCAGGCACCAGCAGCACAGCAAGTGAGCAGTATTGTCCAGGGAACAAGGAGTTCTCCCTGAAATAACTAGATAGAGAGATAGATCAGATGGATAGATAGATAGATAGATAGATAGATAGATAGATAGATAGATAGATGGATAGATAAATTTCACTGAGAAAACATATTGCTGCCCGGTGTTTGCTTTCTGCTCTGGTCAGAGGAGCAGGACTTTGGGTATATTCAGGACTGCATTAAAAAAATCCATCACCTCTTTCATGTTCTGGCAGACACAACTTGCTTTGCTTTGATATTTGATTCAATCAGAAGAAACCAGATTGATGCCTATGGGATTAAAAATAATCTTCAATTCTTCCTATTGATGAATAGCCCATCGCCTTGTAACGATAACTGAAGGTGAAGCAGCCCCGCTTGCCAGGTGCTTCGCTGTGGAATGCAAAGCATTTGGTTGAAATGCACATAATACCCTGGGTTTCATCAAGCAAGATGCCTTTCTGCCAGTTCATTGCTCTCCAAATCGTGCTGAACTCAGTTATCTTCTATTATGTCAGCACTAAAGGAATGGCAAGCAAATACAAGCACTTTGAGTAGATGGTTTGTGCTATCAATCCCTCAGTATGTGCTTTGCCTGCAAACAAAGCATGCTCTTGAAGACATTTACAACCACAATGTCTTTACACAGGGGAAAAAAGTCTCCTTTTTGCAGCTGCAGGAAGATCTCTAGGATATTATAAAGGTTCAAACTGCCTGCTCAAATGCTTAAGTTGCTACCCTAGACAGAGACTCTTGAAAAAAAGAAACAGAGTGGATCAGAGGATATGAGAAGTGATCAACCCCCACCTTGCTCCAATCTCCTTTGAGGTAGTTGTAGAGGGTAATAGGGTCTCCCCACAACCTCCTCTTCTGAAGGCTTCCTTTGCTCATAAGAGTTGTGTTCAAAGCCCTTCACCAGCTTGGTTATTCTCCTTTGGACACTCTCCAGCACCTCAATGTCTCTCTTATAGTGAGGCACCCAAAACTGAACACAATACTTGAGGTGTGGCCTCAAGGTAGGGATATCAGTTGAACTTGGTGATGCTGAGGGGCTTTTCCAACCTGAATGTTTCTGTGATTCACTTTTCTTAGATCTGGATAGTGGCATCTCTCCACACACTTTGTTTTTTTCCTATCTGCTGATTGTTCCTCTTCTAACTAAAGGCAAAATCTATATTCAGATCTATTTGTTCTTGGAACAACCTAAAGGTACTGAAACATCACCATTCTCAGATGTTGATTTCCTTGCTTGCCTTTAAAAGGTGTTGGGGGTGACACATTCTCTGAAAAGGAAGTTCTGAAGCTTTTCCATCTGTTGGCCTGACTTGTGGTAGGAAAAGTTGAAAGTAAAATGCCTTTCCCAGTACCACTTCCAGTACCATCACAGCCTGGCAGCAACTCTATCTAAATGTCACACAGCCATTTGTTGTTCAAGACAATGGAATTCCGAGAGAGTTACACTTAACTTGCTTCTGAACTGCGCATCTCGAGATTGGAGGAGGTGAGGAGTGGCAGTTTAATCTAAGTAATGGCCAGTAAACTCCAGCCTTTCCTGCCCTCCTGTACAACCTTGACTCCATTTGCACAGCTCTAGGTGAGAACTTAAAACTGATGGTTCAGGAGTTTTATTGTAGTTATTGTAGTTGTGGAGGTGAGCTTTTTTTTTTTTTTCTAGTGGAGAGGGAGTATTTGCCAGTGCCTTAGCAACCCAGGGGCTGAGCTCCACTCCAGTGGTCAGGAGAAGAGCGCAGGAACTGGTATGTCATTCCTATTACAAGAAAGATATGGACATGCCAGAATGTGTCCAGAGTGGAGCCATGAGGATGATCAGAGGGCTGGAGCTCCTCTCTTATGAACACAGGTTCAGAGAGTTGAGGTTGTTCAGTCTGGAGAAGAGAAGGGTCCAGGGAGACCTTACTGTGGTCTTCCAGTATCTGAAGGGGGCTGCAAAAAAGCTGGGGAGGGACTTGTTAGGGGGGTGGGTAGTGATAGGACTGGGAGGAATGTATCCAAGCTACAGGAGAGGAGGTTTAGATTAGATGTTAGGAAGAAGTTCTTCACCATGAGGGTGGCGAGACACTAGAACAGGTTCCCCAGGGAGGTGGTGGAAGTCCCACCCCTGGAAGGTTTTAAGGCCAGGCTGGATGTGGCTCTGAGCAACTTTATCTAGTGAAGGTGTCCCTGCCCATGGCAGGTGCATTGGAACTAGATGATCTTTGAGGTTCCTTCCAACCCTGACAATTCTATGATTATATGATTATATGATGGAAAGGCTGCCCTGTTGAAGTCATTGACAAAACTGTAATTGGTTTCCACAGGGACAAGTATTCCCCCTGAGGTTTCTCCTTTAAAGAGAAATTAATGAAGAAAATATCAATCCAGGGACAGTCAGAACAGTAGTGTGGCACTAAAATAAAAATTCAGTCAGCTGCATTCTCCCTGTCCCCCAAGTTAAGTTTGTTCTCTCATTTTTTTATTTCTCTCCTTCAGGGAACATTGACAGCTTTCTTGCCTGCTCTCCAATGGGAACAGGAAGAATAAATTATCTCTTCTTTCTTGCTTTATTCTTCCTTATACCTCCCTCTACTTTCCTCTGAGGGGTTTTAAGCCATTTAATTTCTGTATGCCCAGCTGCACCAAGCAAATGGTGTACCCTCCAACCATCTTCCATCCCTCTACACCTCTCTCATTAAATGTCATCCTTTTGATTAGCTAGATTCATTAAGTTTGCCCACATGGAAAAGTTTGTCATCTGTGTTGTGTGTTTTATACAGCTTAGTAACTCTTTCCCAGAGTATATTCCTGGAGTTCTTTGTTCTTGTTTTCCTTTGTACTCTCCAAAGTTAATTGAATATCATCAGCAGTTTTTCTTCTGTTGTAAAACTGCTCAACACATCCCCTCTCACCTCAGGCATGTGATTGTCACGGCAGCATAAGCTCACACAAGGTTGTTTTACATTGCATTTCAGTGATGTGAGAGGGAGGTCAAAAAGGGATTATATGCACTGTTCTGTCATGAGAGACACAATTCCTCTCCGACTACGGTGACATACTGCATTGAAAAGTGTATTCTGTCACCAAGCTGCATCAGAAGCCCTGCCAAAAATTTGTCAGAACAGAAAAAATGAGCAACCCTAAATACAGTTTTTGTAGGACAGCATCTGTTTTAGATAAATAGGATTTTTGATGTGCAATTATTACTAGCTTCAATTAGTTAGTTCTCTGAAGTCTTTATAATATTTTAGTGACATGTTCATGTATCTTTTTATTTTCAGATCTTCCCACAATATCAGTTTAAGTCCAGTATTCTTTCTTTCCCCTCTCCATGTGCACCAATATAGTGCCTTGCCTCTCCGAAAATCCAGTGATGTTTCAGTCTTGGGGTTTTTTGTACCTATTCCTGTCAGCTTCTGAATTTGCCTTAATTAGCATCCTAACTAATTTCATCAGCAGGCAAGTTCATAAAAGTGAAACCTTCAAAAAGAATAAGCAAGGACAGCAGGAATTATAGAATCATAGAATGACCTAGGATGGAAGAGACCCTCGAGATAACCTAATCCAACTTCCCCACCTGCCATGGGCAGGGATGCCTGTCAGCTAGACCAAATTACTCAAGACCCCATCCAACCTGGCCCTGAACATCTCCAGGGAGGAGGCATCCACAAGCTCTCTGGACAATCCATTCCAGAATCTTGCCACCCTCACAGCAAAGAATTTCTTCCTAAGATCCACTCTAAACCTACTCTTCCCAAGCTCCAAACCATTCACTCTTGTTCTGTCACTAGACGCCCTTACAAAAAGTCCCTCTCCAGCCTTCCCATAGGATCCCTTCGAGTATTGGAAGGCAATTATAAGGTCCCCCCAGAGTCTTCTCTTCTCCCAGCTCAACAATCCCAGTTGCCTCAGCCTGTCCTCCTAGCAGAGGAAGGCAAGGGAAGTTTTAGTGATCATTATGCATTGGTGAAAGAATACCAAAAGCATCCTCCAATGCAAATCTGAATAAAAGACCCTGGATATAACTCTGGGGAAAAGATTAATGACTTGGTGCTGTGCACACAGCTGAAATGCAATCTGAAATGTTTGCAGTTAAGGGGATTTTCTTTAGAGAAACTTATTGGAGCATATTCAGTGAACAGAATTTTGAGTTAAACTGTCCTCAGCTGGAGATAAACTCCAACCATGCCTCTTCTCATTCTGAAGAAAGATGGGCTACAAGCTTTCCTCTTATTCCACAAAGTGTTTAATTAACCTTGCTGATGAAAACATGAAATTGATTAACAACTTTGTGTTCAAAGCACACTGCTAGCCACAATCATGTAAGAGCTCTCACCTGCTTTGAACCCAAAGCAAATGAAGCAAAGTCTGTATCAATAAAGGGACTCTGCCTTCATTAATCACAGTGTCCAATACCTGCTTTTCAGTGACAACATCTGTGTGGCAGCCAATGTGGGATCTAGGCTACACCTTATTAATCAGGAGTAAACTACTACGGCAGGCAGTAGCTGGTTAGGACACTTGTGGTTACTGAACTCTTTTCACTACTGTTGAAAAATGCACTGCTATATGGGGAAAAAAAAGTCCCAAGCAACAAATGTAGGTTTGGTCTCCAGCTCCTTCTACTAAAGAATTACTCTGATGTCTGCCTTTGTGAGAAGAATTCTTTTTTTCTCACAGAGCATAATATCTCAGCAGTATTGGCACCAGCAGACAGTGCTGTCACAAGTGATCTAGGAAGTTACTCTTTCAAAAATATCCTTTGTTTCTAGGCATAGATGCACAGAAATCCTTGAGAACAAACTTTAGCTTTCCTTGTTTCCACTGCAAACTGGACACATAGAGTTTAGGTGTCTAAATCCATGCATACATGTGCACTGAGTAAGTTAGCAGCCTTAATGGCCAGCAGAGATCTGGGACTGGAGTCAATTATCTGCACAGAAGCACCTGGTACTACGGAGCCATCCTGTCTCCCCAGTACACCCACCAGAAGACCAGAGGACCCCAGGAGGCCTTGTGTCATATATGCTAGTCTCATTAGGGTGTCTTTGCTACTCTTGATGTCACCAGTTACTCAAATGTGGGCAATTAAAGGTCTAGTTAGCACAGCCAAAGGGCTTGGAAAAGCTTTCCAGTTTACTAGATATTAATATTAACTGCACAGTTCTCCAGGCTCCCTGTCCTACATAGAGTAGAGGCTTAACTCAGGGATTTGTTACCCAAGTACATGCTCCTAGACCCACTTCAGGTGCCCTGGGGTATCCAACATTTCTTCATGAGACCAGGAGATATGACACAAACCCTACAGAAAATCTTTGCCCTCTGGACCACTAGTTAGAAGCCAAGTTAGACACCTCTGAGAACCCTGTGTAAGGGCTGAAATGGAGTCCCTGGTGTCTTTATTTTATTCTACTGATTTTTAGGGGGACAAATTCTCATAGCATGAAAAGTATGAGAAGATGTTGAAAGCAAATGATGTAATGACCAATTTGATCAGATGCTGAGACCAACTTCATGTCACATCTGGGAGCCCTAAGTAAGGGCTGGATTGGAGTCCCTAGTGTCTTTATTATATTCTACTGATTTTTAGGGAGGCAAATTCTCATAGCATGAAAAGATGTTGAAAGCAAATGGTGTAATGACTGACTTAATTAGGTGCTGAGACCCACTTCATGTCTACGTTATCTCATTCCCACCAAAACCAAGGTTTCCCTTGGCTAATGCAACACTCCTAGCCAACTTTTAATAAGTTCTCTGATAAAACTGATACTACTGCATAATATGCAGAATATCCATCTTGCAGGGCTCTGAAACAGAGAAAAATCAGCAGCCCTTGTAAGATCTATAATGAAAGACACCCAGTGAAATGATCTTGATAGCTCGTGCAAGAATGCTGGTTTTACCAAACTGAATTTAATCCAGTGTTTACCTGGGTGTATTGAAAAGTTGTGAATCGTGGCTTTGGCAATCATCCCAGAGAGCAATAGGTCATGAGTATTAAAAGAGGATTAGATTATGAACTTCTTTTTTAAAAAATAAATATTTCCCTTGTGTCTGGAAAATTCCAGTTAGCGCAGACCAAAATATTTTTGATTTTACATGATTTAACCATTGGCATAAGTTAACAATCTCTATGCCAGGCCTAACCTTCCTTACAAGTGACCAATTTTGTAAGCATTTATCCCAGTGGATATTCATCCTGGAATATAAATCGAAACAGATATCAGTGAACAAGCACAATTTTATTTTCTAGCAGGTTCACAGCTACAAGCCTGACAAAAGACAACAATGCCAAAATCAGAAGCATGGTATTTGCTGATACATCCTCCAGGTGTTCTGAAAGCCTATTCATACTGTCCCCACTGAGCTAAAAATCACTTAATCTTCCAGTAGCAGACACAGATATGAGTAATGCCTCTGAGATTGACAAGAGGAAGAGTTAATATAAAGGTCAGGTAACAAAGAGTGAGCCCCCACCTTGAATACAGAGTAAAAATCAAGTTGCATCTTTCATGACTTCAAAATGAATCCATCGAGGAAAATAATGATAGAGATGCATCTCAAAAGCGAGATGCAGATCAGGGAATTAATCTCTAGCAAAATGTTTTATGTTATGGAAACCCACAAATAGATTTGATTCAGTGGCAGTAAATCAAATGTGGTGGGTAGTTCTGGTTGACTGATGAGTACACATGCCACTGGCAGCAGGACAGTGACATATACAGGATAGCTATAAGTACTTCCACTGGCAGTTCAGCAGCCATTGCTCAGTGACACTAGAAGAATACAGAGAGCTTCAGGGAAAAACACTATCCAGCTAACAAAAAGAAATTTTGCTTTTCTGCAGCTTGTTCAGTGCTGCTCTTTTCTACTGATCAGGAAATGAGTAGCTATAAAGATGCATGAAGAAAAAATATTAAAATCTCTCTACAAGGTTTTTGTGCTGTTACTTCTTTGTGCTGTTAGTGACTTGGGGTAGCTAATGCATACCTCCAGAATAACCTTGGTATGTTGCCTACAACTGGTTGTTTCTCACTCTTATTCTGCTTTCCACTTCTACTGTATGCTCAACCTTTCCACTCCCTATGAGAGCAACAGTTAAGTTAGAAAGGGGCTGCAGTTAGTGATACCTACTGTCAATGGAGGAGAGGCAATTAGGGTTAGAAGATAAGGTTGCTCTGAATCATACTGTGCTTTAATATTTTTCTTTTTATATGGGAAGCCTAGGGAGATTGAGGCCAGATCACACTAATTACCTACCAACGCTGACCTCTCCCAGCTACCTGATTCCTTCAGCCCACGGCAGAGTTCACAGCTAACAGGTGCATCTGTGCCCCTAAAGCCACAATAGCAACTACAGCAGAGTCTGTTAGTGTCTGCACAGATCGAGGAGTGCCTCTGGACGTAGTCTGGAAAGAATGAATTTTAGACTTCACAGACAAACTGTGCACAGTCTTGCCAGTGGCTGTGAGAGACAGAAAGGGAAGGTTACTACTAGCAGGATTGGAGAGGAAGGAGAAAGGAGGTAAAGAGAAGCCAGCAAAGCCTTACAGAGCTCCAAGATAACAAAATGTCTTTTACCACAAAGATAAAGAGATTCTTGGAGGAATTTTGACAAAATGGGAGACATCGGATGAATACGTATTTTAACTGCTCCAACTGGGAAACAAAATAAAATAAAGGAAAAGAAAAGAAAAGAGAAGAAAAAAGAAAAGAAAAGAAAAGAATAGAAAAGAAAAGAAAAGAATAGAAAAGAAAAGAAAAGAATAGAAAAGAAAAGAAAAGAATAGAAAAGAAAAGAAAAGAATAGAAAAGAAAAGAAAAGAATAGAAAAGAAAAGAAAAGAATAGAAAAGAAAAGAAAAGAATAGAAAAGAAAAGAAAAGAAAGAAAAGAAAAGAAAAGTAATGATCAGCCTAATTTTTTTAGTGAGAGAATTGAGAGAGAGAATTGGGGCAGGAGAAGGAGGTGGACAAGCCCAAACTTCACCGATGTCTGGGTACATCCAGGGTCCAGAGAATTGAAACAGCAGCACCAGACCTGGTCATCTGATCATAAGCCTTATGACCCATACTCAGCCTGCTTTGGTTCCCTCAGCTTTCTCAGCATGTGTTATGTGTACAGGTGACAGGCTGAGAGCTTCCAGAGACATAGGAGGTGCTGTTTCCTATGTCAGGGATTAGTCCTCTTGGCTTCCAGGAGACATTTGTGTGTCTCTCCAGAGCTGATGATGCTGACAAATAAAATCCCAGCAAAATACCAGTGCAGCAATGGGTTAAGATGCTAACCCACTGCTGTTTTGAGGGTCCTGTTCTTCATCTCCAGCCTAAGCTTAATGTTAATGAGCAAACGAACCAACGTTCCTGGGAATCTTGCTTCTGCTTACTGTCATGGCTCCTGACCAGCTTACCTTATCATTCCCAGAGGTTTAGGATTGAGATATATTGGGATTAAAATTCAGTAAGCAGTAAGCATTTCAATACCCAAGAAATATCACTTGCTCAAAAGTATGTTTGGATGGCAGAAGTTACTGCAGAACTGTAGACATACAAGGCAGCATATGGTTTTGCTTACAGGATGCTAACTTTTACTGTATCAATATGTTCAATTAACACATGGCTGGATGAGCCAAGAATGACATTTCATCGTTGCATATTCTTATGAAACAATGGTGAAGTCAGATTCTGTTGACACCAAATGTTTTAAGTTATTTTCAAGGCCTAACTTTGGTAATGGTAGAGTAACCAAATATAACAGTATGTAAAAGCTGAAACTATGTAAATACAAAAGCAAGGAGAAGGAGTACTTGGAGATATGTGATCACACCCTTGCTTACAAGGTGTGTGAAAGCATATCAAAACCTTTAGCAAGTCCTGTAAGCCTCCTAGAAAGGCTCTTTCTAGTGGAGGATGGAGAAAACATATACTGGCATCTGAACTCGGGTTACCTTCCATCTTGATCCAAGTTTGTCTAGGTAGTCTAGGTAGTCAAGTATGCAGTCAAAGATTCAGTTGTTATTTTCAGTTTTCATTTCTCAAGTTTACCCCATCTGTGATATTAGTGCCTCTGCCAGGGATTTCACATAAACCAGATTTTGCTGGTAAAAGCTACAAGAACCCACTGACTATGGTTTTTTTTTGAGAGCCTTTTTTTTATGTTTGAGTTTTTTGAGTGTGCAACACTGTTGTAAAAGTGTCAGAAACTCTGCTGCAGGCCATCCTCTCTTCACTTGGGAACCAGCAGTGATTCCTGATGTCAGCTGGAGGCAAGCAGGACAGATACCTCCCTGTCACAGTTGTTTAAAGATCACCCCAGTGATCAGGCACTTGAATTACAGCTGAGTGTGAGCCAGCTGAAGGACATTGTCCTCTTCCTCCCACACTGCTGGAGCGAGGAGAAAGAGGAGGGGTCCTCTGCATATTGGATGAAGATAGGTTAGAGCTATAAATTGTGGCCACCTTGGGGAGGAAACAATCCATTGTGGAACAGCAGCATTTTGGGATGCAGACCACAGAATCACAGAACCTTAGAGGTTGGAAGGGACCTCCAGAGATCGAGTCAAATCCCCCTGCCAAGGCAGAATCCCCTAGGGTAGTTCATACCGGACCGCATCGCGGCAGGTTTTGAATGTCTCCAGAGAAGGAGAAGACTCATAAGTGAGAAGACTCATAAGTGAGAACACAGAATTTAAAGCTCCTCTTTTTTTCTCCCACCACTATTAGAAAATTTTCTTCTTTTGTAGAAGTGCCAAGGCAAGAGATTATTGCTGGGTGAGCCACGTACATTTTCTAGTTGTATACAGCTGTGTGTAGCCTGCTCCCCACTCCAGCTCAGGAGACTGCTATTACAATCACACAGCTGCCATAGTGGTGAACCTTTATCTTTCCTCCCTAATAAAGGCAGTCCTAGCAGCAGCTAGCTGGACTCCTCACTCCCCCTTCCATCTGCCTCTATCTACACAAAGGCTTCAGCACCTGGGGTATCTGTAGGAAGCCTTGTGCATCTGTCTGTGGCAGATTGATAACCTACCAGGCAATTGCAGGAAAATGGTCCCTGGGGTACAGTTCATCCTGCACCTTTACCCACAGCCATAGCCGAGCATGGAGAGTAGCTGAGCTTGGTCTTCAGGGTGCCTTTAAAAACAGACACAACAGAAACTGTGGACAGAGTCAATGAGTCCTGCAGTTGTGGATGTCTTTTGCTTGTGGAGATAAACATGTGATGTTATTATACCTACTGTTCTCTGCCCTGCTGTGTTTTTATGAGAACATAAGGACAGCTGTACTGAGGCCAGTTAGCTCCATAAGCAAAACATATCTGCTCTCATAGGGTTTCTTGTTTTGTTACATTTTTGTAACTTTTTTTTTTCCTCCTTTTGCTGCCTCTCAAGTATCCTTGAATACCAGTTCATTTTAAATTTGAATTTTAATATGGTGAAGGAACCAGAAGCAGAAAAATCCCCCAAAGTGATGCTTTTCACAAAATCTGGCACTGTCTGTGAAGAATTACATGGAAGTGTCAGTAGTCAGTGTCACAAAGTGTTCCTCTGTTGCTAGATAATTGTATTTCATGCCACTTTAAAGGCTGGGATTGTATCACTTTTTACTGGTTCTCTCTGTGTGGAGACTAATAGATCTTATGGATCACTGTGAAAGTCCAACAGGCAACTTATAAAAGTTCTGTTTAATATTTAGTAAGTAACCTGGGGTCAGGTTTAATAGCTGAGAAAATGCAATGATACTTTCTATCAAATATTGTATGAAGATTCTGTTTAGAATCTGCTCAGGCTTCTGGAAAAGTTTCATAGAATCATAGAATCAACCAGGTTGGAAGAGACCTCCAAGATCAGCCAGTCCAACCTACCACCCAGCCCCAGCCAATCAACTAGACCATGGCAATAATTGTCCCATCCAGGCTTTGCTTGAACATCTCCGAAGGCGGTGACTCCACCACCTCCCTGGGCAGCCCATTCCAATGCCAATCACTCTCTCTGTCAAGAACTTCCTCCTAACATCCAGCCCAGACCTCCCCTGGCACAACTTGAGACTGTGTCCCCTTGTTCTGTTGCTGGTTCCCTGGGAGAAGAGACCAACTCCACCTGGCTACAACCTCCTTTCAGGTAGTTGTAGACAGCAATGAGGTCTGCCCTGAGCCTCATCTTCTCCAGGCTGCACACCCCCAGCTCCCTCAGCCTCTCCTCACAGGGCTGTGCTACAGGCCCCTTACCAGCCTTGAGGCCCTTCTCTGGACATGTTCCAGTACCTCAATATCTCTCTTGAATTGAGGGGCCCAGAACTGGACACAGGACTCAAGGTGTGGCCTGACTAGTGCTGAGTCCAGGGGCAGAAGAACCTCCCTTGTCCTGCTGACCACACTGTTCCTGATCCAGGCCAGAATGCCTCTGGCTCTCCTGCCCACCTGAGTCTCATTAATATTAAACTCGTATGTCAACTCCGTTTCTCTGTTTCCAGAGTTTGTGTGTGTGTGTGTACAACATACAACATTTACTGTATATTCTTGTCCAAAACAAAATTACTTTTTGGCACACAATAAACTTCTCCATCTTCCTGCACTACCCATCAAGTACATCCTGGTCTCTGGGTAAAAGCAACCGCATGAGCGGGTTTGTCTTTGCTTGGGGCAGGGCTAATCCAAACCTTCTTCCCTTGGATATTCTTCATGTTTACCTCAACCTCAAATATTGGAAACACAGGGAATTTGGTAACAATTGTTTGTATTACTGACCTCATTTTTCTGCAGCAGCTACTTGCTAGAGTAGACATAGCCTAAAAAGCTTTCGATTCAGAGGAAGAACAGACCCAGCTCTCTCAGTCTCTGCTCATATGTCAGATATTTATCTGAGGTCCAGTCCTTTAATCACCCTTTAATCACAGTCCTTTAATCACCCTCATAATCTGTGCAGATTTGGGAGTTACCTGCCACCACACACATGGCTAGGAATTCATCCAGACTAAAATCAGCTGGCTGGAAGTTAAGGAATGAAGCTGTATTTATAGCATTGCACAATTTACAAGTATATATACACAATATATTACAAATATTTACAGCTATATACAGTAATATACAAGTCGAAAGTAATACAGAGATACAAAACCCCTTCCGGAGCAGCAGAGCTGCCCAGGAGGGATTTCAAACCCACTCCCCTCCTTTCTTCTTCTTTCCAACACCCCTCCCTTAACTCAGGATCCCCCCTTACGTGCAGGGAAGAGCTGGAGGAAAAGGTCAGCAAGGGGTAAGAAGAATATTGATTAGTTCAAGTTATGCAGGTTCAGGCAGAGGATTTAATACAGCAAGCAGGCAGCCACAGACTGACCTTATCTTTGTTTGTGGCCTTGTTTTTATATGTCTCAGCAGAACAAATAAGTGAAATAGACATCATCATTGCTTTATTTCCACAGCCAACCATCTAATTTCTCTCATTAAAATATTCCAGTTAGCCTCAATCCAGCTCATAATCCTTCACTGGATAATACTTGGGAGTTCAGATCTGGACCCAGCACTCTGTATCTCACCAGCAGTCAGTAAAGAGGATAGGTGCACCTCCTTCAGCCTACTGGCAATTCCCTGCCTAATGCGCTTCAAGGAGCTGTGGCTGTCTTTACTGCAAAGCCACACTGCTGGTTTATGTTCAGC
>WBNM01027641.1:9808-22132 GCA_013399055.1 Ramphastos sulfuratus | reverse complement strand
GAACAGCAGGCACAAGCTACAACAATATGAGGAGACAGCTCCTTATGGTGAGGGTGCTGGAGCCCTGAAGTGGGTGGCCCAGAGAGGTTATGAAAGCTCCTTCTCTGGAGCCTTTCCAAACTTGCCTGGATGTGTTTCAGTGTGACCTGCCCTAAATGATCCTGCTTTGGCAGGGGGCTTGGACTGGACGATCTCTGGAGGTCCCTTCCAATCCCTAACATTCTGATACAGGAGAAGACACATGGGCAGATGTCAAAGAGAGGACTAGAAGATAGTAGCAGGGAGTGCAGGGTTTTCCTTACTCTATTCTGAGGATGACAAAGCCCTTGAAGTCCTTTGTTCTAAGTGTTCCATCAGACATTGAAATATATTGAGAGAGACAGGTGAAATTTTTTCACTGCAAGCCATTGGAAGCAGATGTCAGAGGTCTCTGTGGAAGTGCTTACCTTCTAAAGCAATTGACAGGACAGAATTTTCTACCAGCCAGTTCAGCAGCCGGTCTGTGTCTATTGCATTCTTCACCGACTTGGACACGGTGCTGTCCTCTATCAATTTGGTTACCTAGAAATTGCAGAGTGCAAGACTCTAATGGTGATTCCCACAATCATCATACATGCACACAACAAAATCTCTTCAAAAGCCTTACTGTAAAGCTTAAGGGTGAACTCT
Organism: Ramphastos sulfuratus; assembly: GCA_013399055.1. Classification (NCBI taxonomy): domain Eukaryota; kingdom Metazoa; phylum Chordata; class Aves; order Piciformes; family Ramphastidae; genus Ramphastos; species Ramphastos sulfuratus. The sequence goes on along the minus strand of WBNM01027641.1, from coordinate 21,463 downwards.
GAAGTATTCTGAGCACAGGAAGTGTTTGGAGCAGTTTTTGTTTGGTTGGTGTTGGAGGGTATTTCTTTTTTGGTTGGTTGGGTTTTTTTTTGTGTGGTTTTGTTTTCCTTGGTTGGTTTTGTTATCTTTTTTCACTAAGCTGTTTAGAGGTGAATTTCTAACCAGAAACACCTCCTTGTCATTAGCCTCTGATGTAGCAGATTTTTATTCCCAATGTGACACAGAAAAGCTGTGCTGACAGGTGTATTTCTACAGAGAGCAGAAGTAGGTTAGCTCAGGATTCTGCTTGTTACACTTAAATCCATGTCCTATTTTTTATCCAATACAGAATTGATACATGCTCCTCACTCCAGGGAGAAAGAGCAGAGCACGTTTCTGCTAAAGCCTTCAGAAGCCACATTTCCATAACTTCACCAAGTAGCTCTGAAGAAAGAGACTTGGGGGTGCTGGTTGCTGAGAAGCTCCCCATGAGCGAGCAATGCCCTCATGCAGCACAGAAGGCAGCTGTGCGCTGGGCTGCAGCAAGAGGAGTGTGGGCAGCAGGGCAAGACAGGAGATTCTGCCTCTTGACTCTGCTGAGACCTCACCTCAAATGCTGCATCCAGTTCTGGTGCCCCCAGCATAAGAAGGGCACAGAGCTGTTGGAGGGAGTCCAAAAGAGGGCCAACAAAGATGATCCAAGGGCTGGAGCACCTCTGCTATGAGGAGAGGCTGAGGGAGTTGAGGTTGTTCAGCCTCGGGAAGNCTGCAGATGGGCCTTTCAGCAGGGTGTCTAGAGACAGGACAAGGGGGAATGGTTTGAAGCTGAGGGAGAGTAGGGTGAAATCTAGGAAGCAGTTCTTCAGTAGACAGAAAATGCAAACCTACTTCTTTGAGGGAATTCATTTTGGCACTGAAGTGAGGAGACTTTAACATGCGCAGGAGGATGTCCAGCCGCAAGTCATCCACTGCTGTTACCAAGTCAGGCTGGAAGCGCATACACAGCAGCTTGATACCAGACAGCAGCTCGGGGATGCTAACCAGTCTCTGAAACAAAACAAAAACAAACAAAAAAAGGACAGATAAAAGCATTGCTATTTTGGCTATTCTGTTTAAGACCTTCTAGCAGTCTTCCAGTAACTGAAGGGATCCTACAGGAAGGTGCAGAGGGACTTTGAGGGATGATGTCTAGAGACAGGACCAGGGGGAATGGTTTGAAGCTGAAGGAGAGTAGGGTTAGACTGGAGCTTAGGAAGAAGTTCTTCAGTAGGAGGGTGGTGAGACTCTGGAACAGGCTGCCCAGGGAGGCTGTGTCTGCCTCCTTCCTGGGGGTGTTGAAGGCCAAGCTGGATGAGGCCTTGACAGCTGAGTTTAGTTGAGAGGTGTCCCTGCCCATGGCAGGAAGGTGGGAGGAGATGATCTGTGAGGTCTCTTCCAACATAAGCCATTCTAGGATTTCATGACAGTCTAAGCATACAATGAACGATTTAAATCTAAGTAGAAAAATTAAAACTCCAAATTAAATAGAACTGAATCCCAAATTCAGAGTAGGACAAGAAGCAGTCAAAAGTTACAGTGACATTTTATCAGTCACCAAATTCTCAGTAGCACAGAGGTGATGCCACAGTTGGATGCACAAAAGTCATAACAAGTTAAAAGACTGCTGGAGCGGGTCCAGAGGAGGCCACGAAGATGCTCAGAGGGCTGCAGCAGCTCTGCTGTGAGGACAGGCTACAAGAGTTGGGGTTCTGCATCCTGGAGAAGAGAAGGCTTCCAGGAGACCTTAGAGTAGCCTTCCAGTATCTGAAGGGGGACTACAGGAAGGCTGGGGTATCTGCTGCAGAGGGTGCTGAATGGAAATGGGTAAATGGATTTTGTTCTATGCCATTCAAGTCAGAATTCAGAACAGCCTCTGTTTCTGTCTGTGTAAATAAAGCTATTGAACTAGTCCACAATGCCAAGATTTCCAAGACATACAGTAAATTTTTCCCAAATATTTCATGTCTAAACCATTACCTTGTCTTTCAAGTCCTTCTCCTCCACGTTCTGCACATATTTAATCATTTTATGAATGACTGGATCCAGCATGGGCTAAGGAAGGGGAGAAAAGGCATGACAATTATTTTGTTTCCTGAAATCAATTACATTACTCAGAACTGGCTGCAGCAAAATGAAACACTTAGCTGAAAGCTCACAATTATCTTAGACATAAAGCAACACCTACAACACACATAGAACTACCCTGTCCAGAGAAGGAAGCAATTAGGATTTAGAAGCTATTTCATACCCCTCTAATGCAGGCTTGCAAAAAAACCAGACACACCAAACAACCTTTCCAAATGCATCAATTATTACATGCCTGTGCCTCTCTGACTCCCAATGGTTTCTAAACTACCTCCTCTTCAAATAAAGGCTTCCAATCATTTATTAAAGCAACAGTGTTTGTTAGTGAGTGCAGGAGTGAAGCCTGGAATACATTTTCATAAATATGGTGATTTTTTTTTTCTCTTGTACCACACTTTTTCCAAAGTACTGTGTACAGTTCTGGAGCCCCCAGCACAGGAAGGACATGGAACTGTTGGAGTGGGTCCAGAGGAGGCCATGAAGATGCTCAGAGGGCTGCAGCAGCTCTGCTATGAGGACAGGCTGAGAGAGTTAGGGCTCTGCAGCCTGGAGAAGATAAGGTTTCCAGGAGACCTTAGAGTAGCCTTCCAGTATCTGAAGGGGGCCTACAGGAAGGCTGGGGAGGGACTAGTTACAAGGTCTTGTAATGACAGGACAAGGGGCAATGGGTTTAAACTGGCAGAGGAGAGATTTAGACTGGATGTTAGGAGGAAGTTCTTTCCAGTGAGGGTGGTGAGACACTGGCACAGGTTGCCCAGGGAGGTTGTGGCTGCTCCCTCCCTGGGGGTGTTCAAGGCCAGGTTGGACGAGGCCTTGAGTGACCTGTACTAGTGGGAGGTGTCCCTGCCTATGGCAGGGGGTTGGAACTGGATGATCCTTGAGGTCCCTTCCAACCTTACCATTCTATGATTCTATGATTCTGTAAGTAAAGTCTCATATCCATGTGCTTGGTCTCAGCCAGAAAGTTAAACTAAACCCAAGCCCCATCCATCAGATCAGATTATTTTCCCATTAGCTTCCTAATGGCAGCAGCAAAGCTTCCCAGTGTTGCAGATGGAAATATGTGACAGCAAGACTGCTGTGCTGAAAAACTGATCCATCACCCTCAGGATGCTCAAAAGAGTTCTCATGCTTCATGCAACAAGTTTTGAAGGCTTTTCAAATTAGCCACCAATTTCACACCAACACAGCTGCAAAGCAATTTTTTGCTCCTCTGATAACTCCTACCCAAGGCATTTTACCTGTACTACAGAAGAGTTGAGATATTCTGCACAAACTCCAAATGGCTGAACCAATGCAGAGATTGCCTGAAAGAAACACAGCAAGAATTGAGGGTCACATGGAAGAGATCTTTTCAGAGGTAGTCACCTGTACCTCAAAAGGAAATTAAGGTACTATCTCTTACAGTAACTTCTAGTCATTTGCTACCCTTCAATGATGATGATGCACAAGTCCCTTACAATAACATATGGTTCAGGAAAGAGATTTTACTGCAGGCCATACAGGATGTGTTATTTTGGCCTGTAAAAAAATAATAGATATATTTCCTAGTTTTCACTAATCTTGGTCCTCTGATCATTCTGCTCATCTTCTCCATGTGATCCTGTTTCAGTCACAGGAATAAACAGAACAGAAGGGGGCACATCACATTTTGGTGGCTCTCTACAGCAATGAAAAGTGTAAATGCAAGAGTTAGGGTAAAAGTCATACAACAAAATTCCTTCCCAAAGCATTAAGCAAGTGAAAGCTTTTGTAAATATCTCATATATGTGTCAAGGTCTCTCCAATCCTGATTTTCAAGTGATACCTATCATCAGGAAATAGGAAAGGGAGAAGTCTTGTGACAGAAGATGAACTTACCCCAAGTTCAATATCTTCTGAATTGAGTTTGGATTGAATTGCTGAAAATCCACCCAGCTCTGCAAACTGAAACAAAATCATCAGTGTTATGCTAGTGTGTCACACAAAATAAACTGTTCTAGAAAATACCCCATTGTCAGTCCCTCTAAAGGTATCCTTTACATCACATTCAACATAAGCTTTATGTTTTCATGGGAATTCAGAAGCAATGATACCTCCCATCAGTTTAAATATCAAGCTAAAGCTCTGTATTGGGTAAAAATGGATAAATGGAAGAAAGCTAGATCACAAAGCAAGATGTGACTGGCTTTGGATTGGGAAACAGCACTGCAGCCTATGCTGGGCTCTCAGTGTCTGCCAGCTATAGCTATCACATTGATGCCAAGGTGCTCAAGCAGCAACACAAGATTTGGTATTTAGCAAGGCCTTTTCACAGAATCACATAACTTTAGAGATTGGAAGGGACCTTTAGAGATCATCCAGTCCAACCCCCCTGCCAAGGCAGGATCCCATAGAGTATTCTGAACAGGAATGCATCCAGGCAGGATTTGAAAGTCCCCAGAGAAAGAGACTCCACAACCTCTCTGGGCAGCCTGTTCCAGGGCTCTGTCACCCTCACTGTAAAGAAGTTTCTCCTCATGTTGAGATGAAACCTTTTCTGTTCCAGTTTGTAGCTGTTGCTCCTTGGCTTATTGCTGCTGAGCACCAAAAAGGATTGGCCTCATCCACTTGATACCCATCCCTCAGATATTTATTGAGATTGATCAGATCTCCTCTCAGCCTTCTCTTCTCCAGACTACACAGCCCCAGGGCTCTCAGTCTCTCTCCATAGGGGAGATGCTCAAGTCCCCAAATCATCCTCATGGCTCTCCACTGGATTCTCTCCAGCAGGTCCCTGTCTCTCTTGAACTGGGGAGCCCAAAACTGGACACAGTATTGCAGGTGCGGTCTCACCAGGGCAGAGTAGAGTTTCCTTACATGCAGGCAGGATTAAAATTTTAATACTACTTTTGGGTGGTTGACAGAAAAATGAAGAGTGGAAGAACAAGACAGTGGCAAGGGAGAAAAAAAAAATCTTTCTGAAGGCAAATTAATGCAAATGACAAGTAACAACTCTGCTTGGTTTAGAATTACCTACCCTGTTTACCAGATCCACCAGCCATCCGTGGGGTTCCTTGAACAATTAAAAACAAAGACATTAGTTGCTGTAGCATCAATGCTAGAAAACATTTGTCTCCTGAAACAGAGATTTGGGCAGACACAGCCCACTAACCCACACCTCAAATGCATGCAGTGTTACTTCAAATTAAACAAAGTGTTTGTAACAGCTCCTTCCTTAAGCCTAGCTGAAGCTCTGCTTGGTTCTCATCCGCAACATCCTTTTTTGGCCTCTGCTTGACATCACTGCCCATGTGCTGTGGCAACAGTACACACTGTGGCTGCTGACTCAGAAGCAGCTGTATTTATAGCACATTAGCAATGTGCAACATTACTAAAAAACCTTTCCCAGAGCAGTGTTTTCTTCCTACAGCTACAAACCTGTTTCCTGAAAGAGAAATCAACTCCACTGATGTTTTTTTTTCAGATCCACTCATCTGAAACAACTGTGACAAGACAGCGCAAACCTCAAGAACTGTCTCTTTGGCCAGTGTGTCAGACTTGAAGATATCCCTGTCCTTGGCTGTTCTCTGCTAGAGCTGCATGCCTTGAGTTATCCTGGGCATTTCTGGCTCACCAGCCATGCAAATGCCAGTCCTTAGATACAACAGATCTACCCCCTGACTGTTGTGCTACTTCAAACATGAAAGGACACCAGTTCCTAAATCCAGCTTCTAATAGAGAACCAGAACAATCTGAGAGGACAAAATCCTTTCTACAGACCAAAGGATCTATTTGCTGTAATTCTTGATGATGTACTTAAGCCTTCTTGTGTTATAAATGACTACTAATCAAACAATCTTCTGGTTTTAGGGGATGGCCATGCTCACCTTCTGGAAAGTGGATATGGGTGAGACAGCATGCATGTTCCCCTCCCCAAAGACTTCTGCCCAGTTTCTCTGGCACACCTTCATTCGATTCTTGAAGTGATATTCATTGTCAGGGTTAAACGCCTTGGGAAGAGAAGCACATGGCAATAACCAACATGTCTGATGCCACCCTCAAAAGTCATCTTGATAACATCTGACATTTTCAGTCAAGCATTCTCAAGGCTGGCAGTTAAATATCTAGCAAAAAAAAAAAAAAAGCCTCCTGCTCCTTCCTCTCACTTTTCATTGTATAAAAGCATTATGAAGCTCCCATTCTCTACAGACAACATCCAAGACTCAGGTGACTCAGGTAAAAGGGGGAGACAAACTCAAAGCACCAGTTTAAAAATTGAATAGTGAAGTGACAGCAGATGTGCTTTCAGCACCCACCACTTCATGAACTGCACAGTGGATGTTCAAAATCTACAGGAAGCAATGGCTGCAGCTTGTCAGACCATACACCACAACTTAAAACAGTTAGAAAAAGCATCAGCAGCATAAATAGGAAATGCCAAATACCCAGATATTAGAAACTGCATCAGAGAGGCAAGTACCATTGTAAGTACACTGAGCAGGCCCACAGGAATGGGATCTTGTTTTACTCTTTCTGCAACCAGGTCCACTAGCAGCATAAGCATGTTGTATATTCCTTCGTGGATTTCAGTTCCCCACTTGTGAACAGCACTGGATGTCAACAGCTAAAATAAATAAATAAATAGAAATCAACAAACAAACAAAAGGAAGTATTTGGAAGCTCAAGCACAATCACAAGAGAAATGTATCAGCCACCCAAGCCTGTTTTCAGAGCAAATATTTCCTTAGAGTGTACTAAGCAGTGTCTGGTATGTTTTTCAGATGCTCTTCCTGCACTAATGGCTTAAGAGTTAATTAAACTGCTGATGTAACCGAAGAACACCTTCAATCATGGTTTATGACAGCAAACACAACGTTACCAAAGCAAACTGTTTTCCATCCCCATGCACTAGTAAAGACTGTAACCTTTGCAAAGAACACCTAATATGGAACTAATTTGTTTGAAGATTTAATAGCCCTGTGTTGAGAGCTGCAAGCGGGCGTGCCACAAAGCTGCACTGATTCAGCTCTAATAACCATTTACCACTTCACACTTTCTAAGCTGTTCCTACTGCAAAACAAAAGAACATGTACCACGAAGAGAGGGGGATTTACTGCTGCTTTCCCACCTACTAAAACATGTTCTTTAAATCTGGTCTGATGTGGTTGTTTATGAAGGATGTGAAGCTTCCACCTGAAAACTTAACTGAATTGCTCCTAGTTGTGCCTGAACGCAGGCAGCTAAAAAGCTTCATACTTCAAATACAATTATTTTTTGTGCTGTTAATAGAGTTGCTTGCAAATAGTTCAGCAAATTGTAACTCAGCACATTCTGAACTTCAATTTTTTTTTTATTTTTACAGATTATCCTTCTGGAGGAGCAATCTACACTGCTTATTTAATATTCAAAAAGCCCTCAAGTGATTTTAAAAGCATTGGGTTTAAATTGGCAGAGGGGAGATTTAGACTGGATGTTAGGAGGAAGTTCTTTGCAGTGAGGGTGGTGAGGCACTGGAACAGGTTGCCCAGGGAGGTTGTGGCTGCTCCCTCCCTGGAGGTGTTCAAAGCCAGGTTGGATGAGGCCTTGAGTGACCTGTACTAGTGGGAGGTGTCCCTGCCTATGGCAGGGGGTTGGAGATAGATGATCCTTGAGGACCCTTCCAACCTTACCATTCTATGATTCTATAATAGGCAAATGGAAATGGAGTTTCCCCCCTTACATTTCTATCTTCCTTCAATCTACTTATATTCTCAGTATTTTAAAGATTAGGACCAAATAAGAATTTGCACCATGCAGATATGGTCTAAAAAATGGGCAAGAAATTTAGACAGTATCCAAAATGAATGGAGTAGTGGGGAAAAAGAGAATTAGTTTGGAGAGATCTGTAGAGAAAATTCAAAATGACCCAGAGAACAACAGCCACAATGGCACAGTAAGCACTGAATCATAGAATGGTAGGGTTGGAAGAGACCTCAAGGATCATCTAGTTCCAAAGACAGATTCTGAAGTGATGATGCAAAGAGGTTAAAGGAGAATTTAGCAGCCCTCCAAAGAAGGAGCAGAAAGAACAGGATTAAAGGAAATTTGATTCTGGACTTGCCACTAATGGCTGTATCCAAGGACCTCTAAAGCTGTCTTTAAGCTCCATTTATTACTACAGAGATCTTCACTAAAGAAAAAAACAAACCAAAAATCTGTGTGTTAGAACTGGCCAGAGTTGCAGAACTAGGACTTGGTTTGATTTTAATCTAAGCCTATGTAAGACTTCAATCTAGGAAAATAATCTGAGCATGATCTCAACCTAAGAACCCCCTCACTAGTTACCCTGGCTACTGAAGTTTGGCTTAAAGGACACCATTTCCACCACAAACAATGCAAAGGAACACTGAAGTGCTCTATTGTACCTACTTACCTTTTTAAATGCTTCGGGCATGCATCTGTCCATAAACCTCTTGCAATTCTCATCAGAATCAGAAAGACCTTTATAGAAAGGAGAGGACTTTTGTAAAGTCTGTTTTGTTTTTGTTTTTTTTTCAAATGTACTTTGAAAGACTAAGCTCAGAGACCTCACTGCAAGTTTTTGGGAACACCAACCAAAGGCAGCAGTAAAAAACATGCTACTGTTCATTCATCATTCATAACCAGCAGGCTTCTTCAGCCATAAAAATGTGTTGAGTCAAGAGAACCTGCCTTTTGGAAATAAGGTTTCCCAATGTCCCATCTTTTACAACTTCAAGCTGTGTTAGCACCATCTGTATTTCTCCCTTCAAAGTTTGTAACTTACACTAACTTCAAATTACTTCTGATGCTTTGCAACAATTCCCAACCCCAAATCTAAGCACAGCCTCTTAACGCAGGTTAGAAACAAAGCAGCCAACTAGAACCAACTTCCATTCTTCCAACAGATTCTAACACCCCCTTAGTCTGCCATCAGGCATGATGGAAAAACTACCTTGTTCTCTCATCACATAGCAGTTGTTTGGCCTCTTAATGCCAAAGTACTGAACACAGAGAAGCCAAATTCATGGCTAATGCAGTATAAGCATTTCACTAGGGAAAAAGCAACCAGTTATACAAGCGTGGTACAGCATGGATTTAGATGATAGTTTGTTTTTACTAATGGAAAATAACCAGCACAATGAAAAAAAGAGTCAGTAATTCAGCTCTGGAAAAAGCAGTAATTCCTACAATCATTAGAACATAAAGAAACATGTGCTCCACTTGCTGGAGTAAACAAATTACTTTAGAGAAAGGGAAAAAAACAAAAGACACAACATTCTTTTGAGAGCATTGGGTAGAACGGTTCACTGTTAACCACTGGCACAGAGATGTGATCCTCCTGCAGGGTGCTAAGCAAACAACTGTGAGATTAATACAAAAGACACAACTGCCTTCCACAGCATCTCTGAAATCCTTTGAACAGCTCATCTTTGTGTGTGCAGATAGAGAACTTACCCAGCCTTGCTAGGTAGGTGGATGCAATTAGGCACTTGCCCAGAGACTCTTCTCGTTTATAGGGTATGGACCAGTGATCAGTTAAAACTCTGCTCTCCAGTTCATACAAGTTAGTGGTTGGAAACTCAATACCTTCACCAGAGCAGTTCCCATTTTCATCATTTTTCTGTGAATAAAAAGGAAGTTGAAGTGAAACAATTTTCCCCCTCTTTCTCTCCTACACACATTAAAGGACTTAGCAGCTTCAGAATTTGCCGCTGTGCTCGTAACAAGCATGACAAATTCTCCACAGCCCCGAGGCTCCTTATGTTCTTCAAAGCAGAACTCAATATTTCAATTTGAACTGAAGGGATTACATACCTTTATGTACTTGGTGTAGGTAGTAACCACTATGTTTACATAACTAATTGCTAACTAATTGCCCGTTTAAGTGACAAATCCTATTCCTTAGCATATCAGATCCTAGAGCCCAGTGATAAGTATTTCCAGTCCCTGCCAGAGACTGTAGAGTACAAACCTTGATCTTCATAGATCTGCATCTTAATCCTGTGTTCAACAACTGCTGTAGAATATGGAACAGCTTAATGGAGGCCAATTTCATCACTGCTCACATTAAGAAACACAAGACACTAACCCAGTACAGCAGGATTTATTTTCTTTTTCACTAGCTCATTCTCTAAAGAAAAATTTACAACTCAAATACAGTTGTCCAACAATGAAACTGTAATTGTCCTTCTCTTCAAGTCAAAGTGACTTACTGGAAAATATTCAGAGAGGCAAAGAGAGAAAGCCTGCAGGTAAGCTTTACGGGTTTCCTCGCTAGTGCCATGAAACAGCAGAAGATATTTCTGTGTACAAGCAGCACAGGGAGCCAGCTCCATGTTCTTTGCTAAGTGCCATACGAGGTGACTTGCCCCAGCAGTGCCAAACGAGAGGAGTGGACAAGTTATCCATTTATTTTCTGTGTTTATTTTGTAACCTCACACAGACACTGGCTACCCAATGTGCCAAAGAGTTCACATGGACTAACTCGCCCTGCCTTCAGAACAGCAGGCAGCTGAAGCAGGACAGAACATCTCCATCAAGCCTGGCAACGAGGAGGAGCAACTGTCAGAGACTGAGGAAAACATGAGTGTAGTGATGGTAACAAGATCCCCCTAAGACAGAAGCCAGGGACATGGAAGGAGGAAGAAGCAGCAGCAGGGAACACATGAAAAGAGAGTGAAAAACAGCCAGTGTCAGGCAAGTGACAAAAACAATTAGAAAGGAATAAACCAAAAGAAAGAAGTGGACTCAAGAGGACATGGCATACAAAGAACATAGCAGGTGACTGTGCTTGCAGCTCACTCACTGCCCTTGTGGTTTGCAAGGTTAGAGCTGTTTACTAAAAACCAGATGTGTCAAATTCATCATGATCCAAAAATACTGGGCTAAGGAAACAGCAGTTGTACAGAGCTCATCCTCGAAAGTACAGTGCTGCAACTGACCACAGTACACAGTGGCTGGACTTCCTAACAGCTTCTGGAAAGCAGCAGTAACATTTTATAGGAATAGTGCCCAAGAAAAAACAACATGTCAGTGCTCAGAAGTAAGATGCCACCTTTCTGCAATCCTCTACAAATACTTAGTCCTGCCTTTGTCATTATGGGAAGCTGCACTTCAACAGTCCTGAATATCAACCTCCAAAGCTGCAGTCATCTGCTCCAGCCCTGTGCTTGAAAGCCCAACATAATTTACATCTAACAGCTCATGCCCTGCTTAAACACTTCACGCTCTGAAGAAGAGATAGTCAAGGTCTAAATGAAAAGACACTGCAAGCATTTCAAAGTTTCCTATGAACTATCTCCTTGTACCAAACAGGCAAACAACAGTTTAGCCTAGAGCTTTTGTAAACAACACCCGTCCAGAACACAAACCCACTTCCTGTGGAAAATAAAGTGCAGTTATAAAGAAAGCCCTCACAGTAACAGCAGGGGATCCAAGCCTAAGGAAGATAGACTGAGTCTAACAGAAACACCCAAGATCAAGGTGTTCAGCTCTTTCAGCTCAGCCCAGACTTGCAGCAAAGGAAAGCAACATTTCAACAAAGGTTGGCAGTAACTGAGTGTGATGGTTTGGGAGTTATCCACCCCCCCC
>WBNM01027637.1:0-46405 GCA_013399055.1 Ramphastos sulfuratus | reverse complement strand
TAGTGGTTCTGGGCATCACCCATTCNCATTCCCCCACACAAGGATTCACCCAGACTAAACTCAGCCAGCTGGAAGTTAAAGAATGAAGCTTTATATTCACAGCTTAGCACAATTTACAAGCAGATATTTATATTATATTACAAATATTTACAACTATATACAGTTATATACAAGTTAAAAGTAATACAGAAATACAAGACCCCTCCCAGCAGGCAGAGTGCCCAGAAGGGGCTCCCAACCACCCCTCCACCTTTTTTCCACCCTCTCCCTTATTTCAGAATCTCCCTTATGTGCAAGGTGAGCTGGAAAGGTCAGCAAAGGGTGTTAGAAGCAGAAGGATTAGCTGGGAAGTGTGCAAGGTCAGGCAGAAGAGTTAATACAACAAAAGCCAGGCAGAGACTGACTTGTCTAAGTGTTCTTGCTTTTGTATGTCCCAGCAGAATGAATGGGTAATTTAAACATCACTGTATTTCCTTTTCACAGCCAATAATCTAATTTCTCTCATTAAAATATTCCAATTAGCCTCAAACCAGCACACTCTTAGAAAAGGAAATCCACCCCTGAGTGCTGCTTCTGCAGCATCCCTGCCCATGCTTTGCTGTCAGTGGCTCAGTGTTCTGGTAGATCTTGCCACTCTTCTTTTCTGGAGGTGAAATGGTGTGACTGCTCCCTCTTCCTTACCCTCACTCAGCCTCCCTTGGAGTGCCTGTCTGGGGCAGCTGGGATGGTGTTTTCATGCTGTTCCTACAGGATTCCCGAGGAATCTCTCTACCAGACCGGGATGATCAGGCAAAGGCAGAGCTGCCTGGAGTCACACAAATCTGAAGGCCAAGAGTTCCCCATCCTGAGCTTAAGTCCTTGCGTCAGCAGCAAAGGCACAGCAGCAACAGCACAGGTAAGGTGTGTTGCCTGTCTCGAGGATAGGCTCTGGGGCAGGTTCAAGGAGATTTCCTAGGTGTGCTGAAGCTCAGCCTTTTTGCCAGCTCCTTTCCTAAGGCTGCATGTGATTAAACCGTGGGAAGTCTTCCTTAGCACGGTGGAGGTCCTGGGCAGCCACAGCAGGGACTGGTGCAGAAGCCCCAGGCCAGCCTGCGCAGGAGATGGAAGACAGACAAAGAGAACTGTAATTGCCTCTCGCCTTGCTGCCTTTTTTTGTATCAAAATGCACTCACTGGCAGTGGCATTCAGAACTTCATAGCCTGTATTCTCTCACTAATAGGTTGCCCATTAAACTAGTCATAATTTAATGAGGATGACCTCAGGTTTTTCATGTCTCACTGAGCTGAGAAGAAACCACAGGAATCAGTCTTGTCAAAAACGACTTTCTGTGAAATGTTGGAGCCAAGAGCAGGCACAAGGGTATGGAGCAGAGCTGAGGCCCTGAAGGTATGGCTTCAAAACCTACCTTTCCTTCAGGCTCCCTTGGTGACTTTGGGCATGCCAAGAAGTTCTTCTGCTGCTCTATAAACCAGAGAGGATAACTCTCCCTTCCTTGGTGTGACTTGGGGATATTAGTTGATGATGAGAAACTCAACATGAACCTGTGGTGTGCACTCACAGCCCAGAAGGCAGCCATGTGCTGGGCTGCATCCAAAGCAGTGTGACCAGCAGGACAAGTGTGGTGATTCTTCCTCTCTCCTCTGCTCTGGTGAGACCCCACCTGGAGTCCTGCCTCCAGCATAAGAAGGATGTCAAACTGTTGGAGCAGGTCCAGAAGAGAATCAGAGGGCTGGAGCATCTCCCCTGTGGGGACAGGCTGTTGAGGGTTGGGACCTGATGGAGTGGGTCCAGAGGAGGGCTGCAAAGATGATGAGAAAGCTGGGGCACCTCTGCTGTGAAGACAGGCTGAAAGAATTGGAGCTGTTCAGCCTGGAGAAGTGAAGGCTCTGGGGAGACCTTAGATCAACCTTCCAGTACCTGAAGGGGGCCTACAGGAAGGCTGTGGAGGAACTTTTTCCAAGGGCTTGTGTGACAGGACGAGGGACAATGGCTTTGAACTGGAAGAGGGGACATTGAGACTGGAGATAAGGAAGAAGTTCTTTACAGTGAGGGTGGTGAGACACTGGCACAGGTTGCCCAGGGAGGCTGTGGCTGCTCCCTCCCTGGAGGTATTCAAGGCCAGGTTGGATGAGGCCTCGAGTGACCTGTGCTAGTGGGAGGTGTCCCTGCCTATGGCAAGGGGTTGGAACTAGATGATCTTTAAGGTCCCTTCCAACCCAAACCATTTTATCAATCTATGATTAGGTGATGGTGTGCTTGCTTCCACTTGACAGCACATCTTTAACCCTCATGTTTACACTTTCTCACCAGGTGACTATGCACATAACAGGCTGCTGGAAATGTCCCCAGCTCGTCTGTGCAAGTGAGGCATGTCATTATGTGCATCTCTTTTGCATGCACTTGCATGCCTGTATTTAGTCAGGAAAATAAGATCTGCTTCACAGACTGGAAAAATCAGCATTGGCTGCTTGAATGTTAGTCAGTTCAGAAAGCTGCAGGTCCCACAGAGGTACACCTCTTATGGTGTAACTGGTTTCCAGCTCTTAGAGTTCTTTTTCTTTCCTCTATTGCTATGTGGACTTCTCACACAAACAACAAGAGAAGCAAGCTGGTAAGAGCAGATTATCACAGAATGCTAGAGGTTGGATGGGACCTCCAGAGATCATTGGGTCCAATCCCCCTGCAAGGCAGGGTCACCTAGGGCAGGTCACACAGGAACACATCCAGGTAGGTTTGGAACATCTCCAGAGAAGACTCCACAGCCTGCTCCAGGGCTCTATTCTCTTCACAGGAAAGAGTGTGTGAGGTGTTTTTTTTCCAGTGATTGTGTTTATGTCCATTGCCCCTCATCCTGTAGCTGGGTGTCACTGGAAAGAGCCTGGCTTCATGCTCCTGACAGCCACCCTTCAGATATTTGTAGACATTGATCAGATCCCCTCTCAGCCTTCTCTTCTCCAGGCTTAACAGCCCCAGATCTCACAGCCTTTCCTCCTCAGACAGATGTTCCAGTCTCTTAACCATCCCCATAGCCCTCCATTGAACTGTCTGAAGCAGTTCTCTGTCCCTCTTGAACTGGGGAGCCCAAAACTGTTTATCATGTTTTGCAGGGTCAGTTATGCTGTAGGAAGCACAAAAGAGTTTCAGTGACAGGAGCAGCTTGCAATGAGCTGGATGAGGAAATGGGAATGGAAAATGGTGCTGCAAGCTGGTGTTAGAAAATGAAATGGCTTTGGTCTTTCTGAAATAACCAACTTGATGTGATATTTGAGAATGAGAAATGTCACACCAGCAAGTTGGATTGTTTCATTGCCTTCAAACACATTTTGTGCTGACATTTCTGTGGAGTGAACTCCTGGAATTTCTCATGCCACAGACTTGTCATCTTCCCATTCTGATTCTGCAGCAGTTTGCAGTAGGTCAACACCTCCCACTGGATGGCAGCTCCATTTCTTGTGCACATCCAGGACTAACTCTGCAGGGGAAAAGAAAAAACTGCACTACAAACAGATTGCTGAGTAGATACGCTCAGTGTACAGGCAGGAACAGAGGAAAACAGATCCCTTTTATCTTTCTCTCTCTTTCAAGGATAGTTCCCTGTTCGGTGGACCCATGGAGAATATTGCAGATGAAAGCAGGGTATTGAAATTTTCAGTGTGAATAGAAACTTGTGTTTGAATTACACAATTGTTACAAGACTACCTGAGCTTGGGAATGAGTTAGGGGGGGTTATACACCAGGGTTGTGTAAGAGAGGTGGTGCACCTGGATGAGCTCCTGTGCAGCCTGCTCAAGGTGATCTTGCTTTGGCAGGAGATTAGACTAGGTGATCTCTAGAGGTCCCTTCCACCCCCTAGCAATCCATGATTCTGTGATTCCTTCCCTCTCAAGTTGTCACTATTGACGGGCAAGTCCTGCCCTAGCTGCAGGCTGGTTTGAGATACAGGAGCCAGGCTGAGCTGGCAGAGTAGAGAGGGTGGCTGGCAGCAGTATCACCTCTGCACCCAGCTTTTGTCCTTTACTTTCCCTATCCTGAGATGTGTGTAAGTGCTAGTTGCACCCCAGGGCCTTTCAATGAGTGAAGCACTTGAGCGTCCTTAGGTGACCCATGCAGTCACATGCCTTGGGAAGTCATTCTCTGTGATTTAAAGCAGATAACTGAGAGCTGAAGTTGTTCCTGGCTTCTTCAGAAACACTTTTTCTCTAGCTCCTACCCCAGCTTTAGGGTCTGGCAGACCTCTTATTCAGCAGCAGCTTTGTCACATAAGAGCTGGGCTGCCATGAGGCTGCCCCTCGCTAGGCTAAGGGGCTCCTTTCTCCTTCTGCCAGCCAGGCTATGCCAATCCAAAGGTCACATTTGAAAATAGTGTTCTCAGCTCCCAGTGATGCTGAGTAACAGTGACAGGTGCCTGCTCGAATGATGCTGAAGTCTTGAAAAATAGTCCCAAGACTCAGATAGGGGTCAGTGTTATCTGAGGCTTTGGAGGAAGGGGATTGATGGTTGTGGTATACAGCTGGTAGCTCTGCTCTGCCAGTCCACCCTCTTCTTCCTCCTTGCTCCACCACCACTTCATCTTTGTCTTCGAAAGGGCAGGAAATCTTGATTTCAGTTTCATAGAATCTGAGTTGGAAGTGACCTGCAAAGGTCATCCAGTCCAACCCTCTCTGCAGTCAGCAGGGGAATCCTCAACTGGATCAGGTTGCTCAGAGCCCTGTTGAGCCTCATCTTGAATATGCAGGGATGAGATCTCAGCTACCTCCCTGGGCAACCTGTTGCAGTGCTCCACCACCCTCATGGTGCCTCACTTGTTCCTAACATCCAATCTAAATCTGCTCTTCTCTAGTTTGAAGCTATTGCCCCTTGCCCTATCACTTCAGGCCTTTGTAAACAGTCTCTCTTCATCTCTCTCTCACATCATATGTTTGTTTTGCCTTGGTGTGAGGGTTAGTTCTGAACCCTTGCAGCATCTCTTCAGACCACACTGCAGCCCTAAAGCCATTTTAACTCCTTGAAGGTCTCTCTTCTTGGCAATACCCTGGGCTACCCTGTCCATCACAGCCACTGGGTTGCAAAGTTCTGCTGTTGGTACTGCTGTGCTGGCTATGTGAGTGCTGGGGTTTAAAAGATAAAGTAGTTTAACATGGGGGGAAAAAAGAAAAGGGGAATAAAGCAGGATTTTTTAATGCTATCTGATACAAATACAGGAACAGATAGGCTAAGCTAAAAATTTGCATGGTCATTTGCCTGTATTTTAACTCGGAGCTTTTCAGACATCCCATGATGTTCAGAATTCTGCCCGCTCCCCAGAATATCTTCATTTTCTGCATAATTTTCTCTGGCTTTCATCTAGGACCGAGAAGAGACAAGATGTGATTAGAGCTGGGTGAAATATTTTCAACAGGCCTGGCTTTCATAAAGAGCCACTCTGCCAAAATAGAAGAGCCATGTGAAAATCTGTCATTCTTGATAGGAATGGTAGCGAGACAGCCTTGGGGGGCAAGAGAGGAGGATCCAATGACAGCTCTGAAGGCCTCACTCATGATGAACAACAGTTTAGGGGTGGCTACCACTTCTGCCTTGTCTGGTTTAGTTTGAAAAAGAGGAGGCTGAGGGGAGACCTCATTACTATCTACTGCTNATGGTTTAGGGTGCACCTTGCAGAGTAGGGATATGGGTTGGACTTGGTGATCCTGAGGGTCCTTTCCAGCCTGAATATTTCTCTGATCCCCTAGTGCTTTGCTGAGTGAGAGGATGGTCCTGTCTTGAGAGGATGTGACCATTGGGAGGGCTTGAACAGAACCCAGCCTGGAATAATAAAGCATGGAGATCCTCTGGAAGGAGCAGTCCTCCATGAGGTATTTCAGTGAAACAAGGAGGTTAAGAAAAAAAAAAAAAAAAAAAAAAAAAAAAAAAAAAAAAAAAGTACCAGGATCTGAGTGAGTTGGGAGATTCAACATGTCCATGAATTACAGATCCGAGGAGTCCCATGGGTGCAGCTCCAGCCCTGTCCTGAGCTAAAATGAGGAACAATTGGTTAAAAATGTAAAGCAGATTTTCCAAGCAGCTTGTAGCAGTGTGGGTACCAGGAACAGGTGTTGGAGCCTGCCCCATAGGGCTTGGTTCTTCACAGATGCAGGATTAATTTGGCACCTGATTTCCTTGCCTGGTGGTTTACACAGCAGCTGACAGCCTGCTTGGATGGGATGCTTGGAATGTGTTCACTGTAGGATCAGGTAAACTCTGCTCCATCTGACAAAGCAGTCAGGGCCAGAAGACCCTTTAGGTATAGACCACAGCTTTGAGAATGAATGCTTGTTATGTGCTGCAATCCTGGGCAGCTCTCACTGAGAAGCCTGTGGGCAAACTATTCAGAAAGCCAGGCTTGATTTCCATTAGCTGCTGGGGAGTAGCAGGCTAAGAAGTGTGCATGGTGCGAGGATCACAGTCCTTGTGGCACTGGATCTCCTGTGCAAATGTGTGTTTTCCCTTCCAGGTGCCCAAGAATCTGAGTGAGGTGGGATTTATAATGCCAGGTATTAAATTGCCTCTAGCTGTCTGCTTTGAAGCTGAGGAGAGGAGCTGGAACTGCTGTCAGTGACAAATACCAAAGGGATGGAAACATTTCCCTGCTCTAATAACTGATGCTAATGGAACCCAAAGCCTCTGCCATTTGTAGTCAGGGAGAGCTGCAGGTGTCCCAGCTCTGAGATCAGGACAGACATTCTTCACTTGCCCCTCCAGCACTCAGGAAAGGTTGCAGTCTCCCAGGAACACCTCTTACCCTTCCCTTTTTCAGACCCAGCCAAATTGCAACACGTTTGAGCACTGCCGTCCCTTCCCTTGCCAGCACTCCTGCCAGAGCTCTGCTTCCTCCACAGCTCAGCTCAGCTGTTTTACTTTCTAGCTGCAGTTTTCCTTTCACAGCAGCTTTCCCAGTTCTCGTGGCCTGTACCCTGTCAAATCGTTTGCCTTTGTTCTCTGGGCCTATTGCAGAAGCTCTTCTGCTCCCTGGCTCTGCTCTCTCCAGTGTGGTCCTTGTCCTCTGCTAGTGAAATCCTGCTCCAGTCCTGCTCACCTGCCCTGCCGTAGCTCAGAAACCTGCTATCCATTTCCTCCCACTGCTGCTGTCCTGATGCCTATCTCAGAGCCATTCCACAGCAGGAGCTTTGCACCCTGGCTAGAGGCTCTCAGAAATCCTTTCCACTTTCTGATTTTCAAGTTAGTGTTCACACAAAGTTATATGTAAGAAACTTGCTCCAGAAGTCACTCTTCAGGGTTGTGTAAGAGCATGATTTGTGGTTTCTCTGTAAGCCAAAGCAACTCTTTTCTGCTTATGCACATGCACATACACAACAGCAGGGAGGTATCCCTTGCCTGGACAGGCTCAAGTCTTGAGGAGGTGCTTGTGAGTGATAGGAGCACAGGTGAGTGACAGCAAATATTCAACTGGAATAAATGGAGTAAAGTTCTGTGCAATACTCCTGGACTAAACAGTGGATCTCCACATGCACAACACTTTGTCAAACTGATCAGCTGCTTCTCTTTTTCTCCCAGCTAAAACATTCCAGGATGAAAAAGAGGATGATCCCAGAGAGCCTCTCTTTTATTGTATACTTTACACAGGACAAAGAGTCTCTGCCTCTCCAAAGTTTCTTTCTTGGAGCTGATAAAGAGCAGGTGAACGTGAAAAGCAAGATAGGGAGAAAAAAATCCAAACCAATGCCAAGAGAGCCCAGGAAAGCAGGAATAGTAGTGGTCATAGCAAAGCAGTACAGCTCATGTTTGGAGTCTGGTCCCACTCCTTTAATGTAAAGTGGAGCTTTACCTCTCATTTGTGTGATGTTTAGGAACAGAATGCCAGCAGCTACAAACATTTGCTGTGTATCACCTCCTCTCTCCCATTGCCAGCTGCAAAGCACTTCTGCTGCTCTTCCTCACCAGAACTGTCTGTAGTATTTCCCTCTCTCTCTTACCATTTTTCCATCACTCCATTCCCCACACACAGCCCAGTTTTGGCTATGAAATCCTTTGCCTCATGAACCATTTTCATCCAGCAGCTTTTGCAGAAATTTTCTTTGGTACCTGCAGACCCCCAGTTACAGTTGTCATTTGGGAGGCTTGAAACATCCTAGTGATCTGTCCTGGTGCCTCTTGAAGTCACTGAGGTTTATGCTTGGTTTCAGAGGGGACAGGATCCAAGCCAAAGTGCTTGCTTTCCAGATAGGAGACTCACAGAATCATAGAATGATTTGGCTTGGAAGAGACCTTAAAGATATCTAGTTCCAACCCCCCTGCTATGAGCAGGGACACCTCCCACTAGCCCAGGTCGCTCAAGGCCTCATCCAAGTGGCCTTGAACACTTCCAGGGAGGGAGCATCCACAACCTCCCTGGGCAACCTGTTCCAGTGCCTCACCACCCTCACTGCCAAGAATTTCTTCCTAATCTCCAGTCTAAATCTGCTATCGTCAAGCTTCAATTCATTCCCTCTCATCCTATCACTTGTAAAAAGGCTGTGCTTGGACAAAGCATCAAGCATCAAGCTGTGCTGGACAAAGCATTCTGCATGCAGAGAGCCACTGCTTAGCCCAGGACTATTTCACAGGGGTTTACTCCATGTGTTCCAGCTGAACATCTCCTGTCAGTATCAACCCTGGTCCCTCACCTCCTTTCTTTTCCTCCTCTTTACAGGAATGGACATACACATACAACCACCAAGTGCACCAGCAGCAGCTGTGCTTGTCTGTGTACACCCTGTTCCCGGGGTCCCAGGTGCTGCTGTCACCTTGCAGAGAAGGTGACAACAAGCAGGTGAGCCCTTCCATTGATCTCCACCGTCTCTGAAGTTGTTTTGGCATAGTATGACTGCCCATCAAATCTCCTCTGTTCTCCCAACCCTTTGGGAAGCAGAGGCTGCCTGGGAGTGCCCACTCCTGGCCTCTCAGCCCTTTGCCTCTGAAATGAGTGTGTTGATAAGGATGTCTATTAGCAGGGGCGGTGAGCTGGGTACTTAACTGCAGAAGTCAAACCCAACCTGGCAATTTAGTTCACAGGGGCTGCCAGTCAGCCAGCAGATGCTAGCGCTTCCCTGCAGTTAATCATCGAGCTGGCATTTGAACCAGTGACCTGGGGAAAAGCTGTTAGCAAGATATTATCTGCCTGAAGCCAGGCAGAGGCTGAGCTGCCGTGAGGGAAGAGATGCTCAGCATATGCTCTGCTCAGTGTGGGCTTGGGGACCCTCTGCTTCTCAGCATCAGGCTGCAGAGGCTTAGTGACAGCTGTCCCCTTGATGCTGGAGCAGTCTCTTAAAAGCATAATGAAGCTCGTTCACCTCTGCTGCTCTTCTTGTGTGTCTCTCCTCAGCGCTGGGGTAAAGTTGGGTCACACATTGAGCACATAGCTTCACGCTTCTGCTTGGACACTGAGACAGTTGGGGACACGAATGAGAGTACCAAAGAGCTCGTCATCAACCCCTGTGAGAGCACAGCCATGAGTCAGCGCTGGGACATGGTGATGTCGTGACCCCCTGCAGGACTGGCACGGTGGGATGGGCACTGGGATGTTGCTACCTGCAGCCAAGATGCACCAGACGGAGCTCCGATGCCAAACCATTGGGAGTCTTTGTGTACTGTGGGACAGGAGAGGAGCTGTTTGAATAAAAATAAGGACCTGGTGCTCCAGGTGGAACCATGGATGTTGCCTGCAAGACGTGCAGCTGGTGTTGGATTGTTGGTGGTCAGTCAAAGTGAAGAGATGGCAAAAAAAACCCAACTGGAAGTGTTTTAGAGGGATACCAGGGCTCCTGTGATGGGCTCTGCAGAAGTTCAGTGTGCACAGTATTGATTAATCTCTCTGGAAACATAGGTGGAAGAGTCTTGGAGAACAAAAGGAGGCTTGGACTCAACAAAACAAACTTTTGAGAGGTGAGGCAGGTACTCAAAGAGGGATATTCCGAGGGATGCTAAGAAACATCGCCTGAGGTCAAGTGGAAAGCACTGAATTGTCTTTACACTTTTCATTGCTATAGATGAGTTTGTCTTCTGCAGACAGCACGAGTGGAGCCCTGTGCACATTTCAGTTTGTATCTGACCCACCTACACCTTGTGTATACAGCAGCAAGGCCTGCTGTCAGGGCTGTGGCCAAGATCAAATCTGCAGGTCCTGGGGGAAGCCTGCTCTGTGCTATCCCCACGTGGGGTGTGTTGAATATCTAAAGCCCAAGCAAACAGCACATTCAGCGAGTGGGATGAAAGGATATTAAGTGCTGTGAAGCCAGGAGCAAAGGCAGTAACATGATTGTTTTTCTTCTCTGAAGGTCATGGGGTGAGCCTCAGACACTGCAAAGTCCTTTATAATCTCACTATGTGTCTCTCACTGCTTCAGATCTGGAATAAGTCAAATTTTCACTTTTCTTCCATAAAAGTAATATTTTTGGTAACTGAAGGTAATTGTGTCATATTTCTGTTTCCCAGTTTCCCAGCTACAGGAGAAGAGGGGACTCCCATGAAGTGCTCTTATTAAAGGAGCCAAGGAGGGAATTAAAACCAGAGACTGCTCTGAGAAAGGGAACATGGTGTGACCTGAGTTTGCTTCCCAAAGGTACCTCAAAGGTAGCTCAAGATGTGTAAAACCAAAGAAGAGATTTGGAGAGGGATGCCATCCAGAGAGACCTGGACAGGCTGCAGAGGTGTGCCCAGGCCAACCTCATGAAATCCAACAAGGCCAAGTGCAAGGTCCTGCACCTGGGTAGGCACAATCCCAAGCACAAATCCAGGCTGGGTGGCGAATGGCTGAGAGCAGCCCTGAGGAAAATGGCCTGGAGGTCTGGGGTGATNCTAGTGGGAGGTGTCCCTGCCTATGGCAGGGGGTTGGAACTGGATGAGCTTTGAGGTCCCTTACAACCCAAACCATTCTATGATTCCCCCTGTCAGAAAACCCTGGGTCACAAAATACCTCTCCCAAAATCTTTTAGCTTAATGGCAGAAATAATTTCTTCAGCTTTTGGAGAGAAGTCATTAACCAGCGGCCATGTCAGGTGTTAGCACTATGTGAGGTGACTGCCAAAGGAAGATAGGGCAGAAGACCTCACAGAAAAGAGGTCTTGTGAATAGCATGTTCACATTCTACAGGTAGTGCACCATTTCACAGAATGGTTTAGGTTGGAAGAGACCTTAGAGATCATCTACTCCAACTTTCTTGTCATGGGCAGGGACACCTCTCAACTAGACTTGGTTGCCCAAGGCCCCATCCATCCTGGCCTTGAACACCTCCAGGTGAGGGAGAATCCGCGCTGGGCAACCTATTCCAGGGTCTCACCACCCTCATACTGAAGAACTTCATTCTAAGATCCAGTCTAAAGTTACTCTCCCTCAGCTTCAAACCATTCCCCCTTGTGCTGTCTCTACATACCCTCGTGAAAAGTCCCTCTGCAGCCTTCCTGCAGGATCTCTTCAGGAACTGTGAGGCAGCTCTGAGGTCCCCCTGGAGTCTTGTCTCCTGCACGCTGAGCAACCTCAGCTGCCTCAGTCTATCCTCACAGCAGAGGTGCTCCAGCCCTTGGATCATCTTTGTGGCTTCCTCTGGAGTCACTTCAACAGCTCTGTGCCCTTCTTATGCTGGGGACACCAGACCTGGATACAGTAGAATTTGGTGTCTGCGTTTTCACCTTATCCCCAAGGAGTGATATGGGGGAAGAGTTTGTTCACCAAAAAGGTAAGAACTGAAAGTTTGTTAGTCTAAGGCATGGTCATACAAAGGCATTACAGGACCTGCATGCTGCTCAGTTTTACTTAGGACAGGAAAAGGATCGACACATCAAGTTTTGTAACACTAAAGCTGAACACATCCATAAGGCCCTGTTTCATTAAATATTCAAATCCCAGCAGTCTTGTGACAGCATCACACTTCATTTTAGGAAGGTCCTTTCCAGCCTGCCTGTCAGAGCACCTCCCACTACAGCAGCAGGTAAGAGGCAGCAACTCACCAGGGGGCTGTGCACACAGTTCTTGTGTAGTAAGAGCTCTCAAAGAGAACTTCTGCAGTGCTGTCAACGTAGCTTGGGGTGGGGAATGCAATTTAAGTCTCTAAAAATGCTTTTTTTTAATGGAAATCCTACCATTTGTTTTCTGTGCTGAAAACTAGAGGTAAAATACCATAAGCTCTGAGCCTTTGATTGCCCTTAGCAGCCCTTCTTGAATGAATTGCTGGATTTCAGCATTTTACTGCCTCAGTTTCTTCTCCATCAGTGCTGGGAGAGAGGCTGGCGTGTAAATCTCCCTCAGCTTTAGCAGGAGAAGCAGTATAACTCTTTCTGTATAAGAGCTCCCAGGGTCTAAATGCTTGCCACGTGCTGCAGTGATTTCTAACCTCCTCAACTCCCTTGGTGCAAGCCCAAAGGACTTCTGTTAGGAAAGGGCAGAAGCATGCTGCCATTTCCTGGTGGGAGATGGCAGCATCACCTTCTTGGTGATGCTGATGACACAACAAGGGGCGATGGGTGGAAGTTGAGGCATAGGAGCTTCCATGTGAACCTGAGGAAGAATTTCTTTGCTGTGAGGGTGACAGAGCGCTGGAACAGGCTGCCCAGGGGGGTTGTGGAGTCTCCCTCTCTGGAGATATTCAAGAAACATCTGAATGTGTTCCAGTGTGATCTGCTTTAGGCAGTGTGATCCTGCTCTGGCAGAGGGGCTGGACCAGGTGATCTTTTGAGGTCCTTTCCAGCCCCTGACATTCTATGATTCTGTGATTGTTTCCATGTCACTGCTCCTGAGGACACACTTAAAGAAGAATGGACCCATGTGACAAAGAAGGGTAATGACCTTGGATTCCTTCTGCTTGATGGACCCAGGAAATATCACACTGACTTTTCACACCAGTGATGACAGGCAGGCGGTGGTAATCCCCTGTGTAGTGCCATGAGGGAAAGCAGCTCCCAGGAGCTGGAACCTTCTATGTTGAACATAGATGGTTTCACCTCAACATGAGGGGAAACTTTTCTACAGTGAGGGTGATAGAGCACTGGAGCAGGCTGTTCAGAGAGGTTCTAAAGTCTCCTTCTTTGGAGACTTTCAAAACCCACCTGGATCCATTTCTGAGTGAACTACCCTAGGGGATCCTGCTTTTGGCAGAGGGGTTGGACTCAATGACCTCTGGAGGTCCCTTCCAACCTCTAACACTCTGTGATTCTGTTCACCCAGGGACTGTTCAGCTGCTGCTTCAATTCTGAATATTCCAAGAGGCAAACTACTTGGCATCAGTTTTGAAGTCCAGCACCTGGCAGGTGATGCTCTGAGCAGGACCTCAGATCTCTCTAGCTTTATTATTTCCTAGCAAAGCCAAAAATATCTGTTCTGCTGCCAGGCAAAGCTCTCAAAACAGGTAATGCTCTTCTTTGCCTTAGCAGAAACAGCTACCTGGCTGCACACTTGTGTGCTTGAGCACATGGGACCTGCAGGCTTTGCTTTCCAGAGAGAAGCTGTTTGAGCAACTCTTCAGCTCTTGCCTGTTGTGAAGCCCACATGCTGTACCAACCCCCTGCTGTTCCAAAACAGAAGAAACCAGAACTCTGGGGCAGTGGGAAAGGTGACAGCAGGCATGCTGTACTCTACCAGAGAGCAGCATCATTCAGGTAAGCCTCTTGCAGGTCCTAAAGCCATCAAGTATATGATGGACCTGGGGAGCAGCAGCCACTGGAAAACTGGTGGTAGTGTCTCATCCATCCATACCCTGTAACCCTCAGACTGCAGCTTATTTCATGGTCTGAGAAATGAGATTAGCTCTGTGCATCAGCAATGTTTGCAGAGAAGCCTGAGGGTATCAGTCTGGCCGCTGGGCAGCTTTATATGAGCACGCAATGGGGCTGGCAATCTCAGTGTGGCATTTAGCACATCTTCTACCTGCAGTCCCAGCAAAGAGACCTTGCATCATGTCAGGGGAAAGGTTAACTGCTGCTGCAGTCCAAACCTTTAGCTTTATTTCACTGATTAAAACATATTGCAGACAGATGAACCTTTTTTGCTTTGTATTTGTTACTTGCCTAGACATTTATTATCCTGCTGGGAACAGATACATGTGGCACTGATAGGTGGATCTGGATGGGCTTCTATACCTCTTAAGCCCCAGTGTCATTTGGTACTAATGCTTTTTGGTGACATTTTGCACTGACGTGAAAGGACAGAAGATAAATGTGGAAAATGTGGTTCTAATCCTGGCTGTTGAGCCTTTGTGATCTTCAGGTAAGTCACTCCTTGTGCCTTGGGAAAATCAGATGCAGAGCAGGAAACTCAGAAGTAGAACTACTACTGCCTTTGAAAGGGCAACCAAAACTGTGCAGAAAAACCCTAAACATGGGGAAAAAAACCCAGCCCCAAAAAGCACTTCAGCCTTCCCCTTCTCTCCCAAAGGACATCTGTGTTCCAGTAGGAAGAAGCCTATTTGACTTTGGTTGGGCTGGGGGAGTCTTACAGCCCTGACCTTGCAGCTTGTGTGATTTCAGGTACTTTGTGCTCATTGCTGCAGTGCCTTGGGTCACAACAGCTCCATGCAGTGCTCCAGGCTGGACCTGAGGTGCTGGTTGACAACATGAACCAGCAGTGTGCCCAGCTGGCCCCTGTCCTGGATCAGCAGTGGTGTGGGCAGCAGGACCAGGGAAGTGATTGTCCCCTGTACTGGGCACTGGTGAGGCTGCACCTTGAGTACTGGCTTCAGTTTTGGGCCACTTACTACAGGAAGGACATTGAGGGGCTGGTGTGTGTCCAGAGAAGGGCAACAAAGCTGGTGAAGGGTCTTAGAAGGGATGGATGAGGGAACTGGAGTTGTTTAGTCTGGAGAAAGGGATACTGAGAGACCTCATTGGTCTCTACAGCTCCCTGAAAGGAGGTTGGGGCAAGGTGGGGTTGGTCTCTCCTCCCTAGTATCAGAATGAGAGGAAATGGCCTGGAATTGTGCCAGGCGAGGTTCAAGTTGGGTATGAGGAAAAATTTCCTTGCTGTAAGAGTGGCCAGGGGTTGGAACAGGCTGCCCAGGGAGGTGGTGGACTTACCATCCCTGGAGGTGTTCAGGAAACCTGTGGGCATGGCACTGTGGGGCATGGTTTAATGGCCATGGTGGTGTTAGGTTGATGGTTGGACTCAGTGGTACCTTAGAGATCTTTTCCAACTGAAACAGTTCTGTAATTCTATGAATTGGGTTCTACCATAAGGTAACAACACAAAGCTTCAGTGCTTGGAACCTCAGCTTACAATGTGCTGATGTAGTCATGAGGTAGGAGTTGGATTCAAAGATCTTTGATTATCTGCTGATGCATCAGGAAAATGGGGCTGGTGGATGAAGACTGGAGGACTTCAAGACAACCAGCAGCTCTGAGTGCTAATTCTTTCTGCTTTTAGGAGCAAATTGGGATAGCATTCTTCCTTTCTCTGCCTCAGTTTCCCAAATACAGTGAAGACTGAATATTTTGAAGAAATAGAAAGCTAAGTATTAGTTTTTGTTGCATGCAAATACCAGTAGTACTGCACTGGCAGTGGACTGGCAGACTCTGGAGCTGGCTCTATGGGCTTTTATTATCTGCTATACAGAGTATCCTGGGCTGCATCAAAGGAAGTGTGGCCAGCAGGAGGTGATTCTGCCTCTCTCCTCTGCTCTGATGAGACCCCAGCTGGAGTATTGTGTCCAGTGCTGCTGCCCCCAGAATAAGAGGGACACAGAACTGCTGGAGCATCTCCAGAGGAGGCCACAAAGATGATCAGAGGGCAGTTCTGCTATGGGAACAAGCTGAGAGAGCTGGGGTTATTCAGCCTGAAGAAGAGGAGGCTCCAAGAGAGACCTTACAGCAGCCTTCCAGTCCCTGAAGGGGGCAACAAGAGAGCTGGGGAGGGACTTTTTACAAGGGCTTGAAGTGACAGGATGAGGGAGAATGGCTTTGAGCTGGAAGAGCACAGGTTTAGACTGAACATTAGAATGAAATTCCTTACAATGAGGGTGGCTGAGACACTGCAACAGGTTGCCCATGGAGGTTGTGGTTGCCCCTCTCCTGGAGGTGTTCAAGGCCAGGCTGGATGAGGCTTTTGACCAACCTGGTCTAGTAGAAGCTGTCCCTGCCCATGGCAGTTGGTTGGAAGTGGATGATTTCTAAGATCCCTTCCAACTCAACCCATTCTATGGTTCTGTGAATTAATTTTCCTCATAACAGCCTGTGTGGTGCTGCTTTTCAGACTGGTGAGCAAAACATATTAAAGCCTTCATCCTCACCCACAAATTTTTCTCACTTTTGCCATTCTGATTCTTTCCCTCATCCTGCCTGATGGGAAGTGGACAGGTTCATCCCACCCCACTGCCCTATGCAAAGCAGACTGTAGGATAATAGGCTGATACTGTTTATGGCTTGGCCTCTGATCACAGCTATGCAGTAGGGGCTCTGCTGCTTACTTTTTAGATCTGGAAAGCTTTAGTGAACAGCTATGGGCTAGAATTCTTTGTAGGAGTGGAAAAAGGAGTGAAATCAAACAGATTACATGCAAGCAGCAGAAGAAACTAGAGTTCATTAATGTTCTGGCTGAATTAATTTTGAATTAGCAGCCCAGCTCCAGTTTTAATATTACATGAGTGCTATAGATGACTGAAGAGTTGAAGGAAGCCTGCTGTGGGTGTGCAGCTTACTCAAGGCCTGAAATCCAGGAGAATTATTCCAGATGTATGAGTGTTCTCCATACCTCTGCTCTTCTGTTACTCACTGGAAGTGCCTTCAGAAGCCTCTAAGAGCAAAAACCTGTTATGAAGCTACTACCTCTACAACAGAGTTAAGTTTTGAGCTGCATTTCAGCCTCTAGCTGACAGAAAGCATCACATTTTTAGGTCAGGAATACTGCTTTTGTGGTATAGAGGGCTGGTTGGTGTTCTCTAGTGTTCCTTGGGCACTGAGGCAATCCAAGCTGCTTGTGTGTGATGTGTAAAAGGATTTCAAAGCTGGGATT
The DNA here is from genome assembly GCA_013399055.1 of Ramphastos sulfuratus. Classification (NCBI taxonomy): domain Eukaryota; kingdom Metazoa; phylum Chordata; class Aves; order Piciformes; family Ramphastidae; genus Ramphastos; species Ramphastos sulfuratus. Next base: position 29,440 of record WBNM01027637.1, on the reverse strand, counting down.
TGTGTAAATGCTTGTCTGGTCATTATCTGTCAGCTCTTCTTCACAATGAGTGGTGTCTCTCACATCTCACCCTGTGATAGAAGTGTCCAGACATGACACTGCTGCCATACAGGGTTAAATTCAGTCATAAACCAAATCAAGGAAGGAAAAAGAAGGAAAAGGATTATTGAAAGCTTGTATGTAACCTGATATATGGTATAAAAGAAGGTTTGGTGATGACACCAAACTGGAAGGATTGTCTGACACACTATCAGGCTATGCAGCCATCCAGTAAGACTTGAAGGCAGTGGGGAGCAGGGCAAAGGGGAGCCTAATGAGGTTCAACAAGGGTAAGTGCAGAGTCCTGCACCCTGGGAGGAGCAGCACCATGCACCAGACAGGTTAGGGGTCAACCTGCTGGAGAGGAGCTCTGCAGAGAAGGACCTGCAGAGAGCATGCAATGTTGAATAGTTATCCTAATTCTCATCCTGAGGCTGCTTGCACCTCCTGACTAATCCTAGAATAGCTCAGGTTGGAAGGAACCTCAGAGATCATCTACTCCAACCTCCCTGCCATGGGCAGGGACACCTCTCAACTAGACTCCGCTGCTCAAGGCCTCATCCAGCCTGGCCTTGAACACCTCCGGGGAGGAGGCAGCCACAACCTCCCTGAGCAGCCTATTCCAGAGTCTGACCACCCTCATACTGAAAAACTTCTTAAGATGCAGTCTACCCCTGCTCTGCCTCAGCTTCAAACCATTCCCTCTTGTCCTGTTGCTAGGGTTGTGTACAAGCTAAGGTGAAGGTTGTTTTTTCCTGGGCATCTGACAGTGGTGGGAAGTGGCAGGTAGTCTGGCATGAGAGCTGATGGAGGACAAGGCAGGTGGGTTCACAAGAGCCACAGTCAGTGGTGAGGGTGTGAGGCTGCTGCTGCAGGAGCTGGGCAGGTGAGACTGTAGAGTAACTAAGGATGTTACAAATAATCTGAGCATGAAGACTTCTGCTGCCAGGAGTGCAGAGAGCCTGGGGGGCAGCTTCACAGGTTGCCTCACATTGGAAGAGACCCTCAAAGTTCATCTTGTCCAACCCCAATGCACTCAGCAGGGGCACCTCCAACTAGAGCAGGCTGCCCAGAGACACATCAAGGATGATCTTGAACATCTACAGGCACAGGGCCACAACCACATCCCTGGGCAACCTGCTGCAGCATTTCACTACTCTCATTGTGCAGAACTTCCTCCTGATGTCCAACTGAAACGTGGCCTGCTCCAGTTTCAAACCATTGTCCCTTTGCTAGAGGCCCTGCTAAACAGTCCTCCTTGGGTCAGCACCCTGCACATGTAGAGGAGTTCTTTTTACTTTGGCTTGTAATGGCAGCCCCAGAATGCTGCAGGGGTTCAGGGAAATTAAGAAATGCTTATCTGTTTACAACATATTTTCACTTCTGCTGGTGAAACTGTTTGCTAGAGCAGCAATGGATTACTCAGTGCCTTGGAAGTGAAATCTTGATTTGGACACGGTGCATATGTTGATAATATGCATTACTTGTCCTGTCGCTGCAGCTTTGTGTTGCCAAACATTCAGTGGGTTTGCAATGGATCCTTAGCTTGAAAGATCACAGCCATCGCATCTTGAAATTGATTTTCTTCTGCCGAGAGATGTTTGAAGCACAAACCAATTTTGGTTTGTATAAACTATGTTAGATGGAAGAAGATATCTCTCCGAGTGCGTGGGATCACCTTTGAAGCCATTCTCACCCTACTGTGAATAACAAGTTGCACAATAAAATGCATTTCTTACAGCTGATCTATCTCTACCCATCCGTGAGGTGGCTCTGAAATGAGAGAAACTCATTTATGCTGCTTCAGGACAGCTGCAGTGCATTTCTCAGGCTCCCCTGCAGTGCTGTGTCCAGCTCTGGGACCCCCACACAACAGGGCCATAGACTTGCTGGAGTGGGTCCAGATGAGGTCACAAAGATGATCAGAGGGCTGGAGCACCTCTGCTGTGAGGACAGGCTGAAAGAATGGGAGCTGTTCAGCCTGGAGAAGGGAAGTCTCAGGGGAGATCTTAGAGCTGCATTTCAATATCTGAAGGGGACCCACAGGAAGGCTGGGGAGGGACTGTTTAGAAGGGCCTGTGGTGATAGGATGAGGGGCAATGGTTTGAAACTGGAGCAGAGCAGATTTAGGTTGGACATCAGGAGGAAGTTCTGCACAATGAAGCTGGTGAAATACTGGAACAGGCTGCCCAGGGATGTGGTTGAGACCCTGTGCCTGGAGACATTCAAGATTAGACTGGATGTGTCTCTGGGCAGCCTGCTCTAGTTGGAGGTGTCCCTGCTGAGTGCTGGGGGCTTGGACAAGCTGACCTTAGAGGATCCCTTCCAACCCAGTGCAACCTGTCAATCTGTAACTCATGATCCCAGGGTGGTATAACCCAAAGCACATTACCAGAGCAAGTGAGGCATCTCTATCTGCTTTTGGGGGACTTGTCTTGCACATAAGATGCCAGACTGTTCCCACTTCTTCAGGAGGCAGCAACCTGGGCTGCCAGTTGGTGAGAGTTGGCTCTGGAGGGCCACATGTGCAGCATGCCTTTCTCTCTGGACTCGTGACTTGTGTCCTTATCTCCTGCTCTGGTACATCTGTCCTTCCAGTTTGGTCCTCAGCTGGTGCCTGTCTCCTTAGTTACTCTATCAGGAGATAAACAGCAAAGCAGAGAGTATACTTTAAAGGGAAAAACAGTGAGGAAAAAAGCAAGCACAATAAAACTATCACTTTTCCCTCCTTCCTCCCTATTATGTGTCTTGGTCTTTCATAACAGATTTTCCTGATGTGTACTAACATTTAATTTTGAGGGTATCTAAGAGATATCAGGCTCAGGACACTACGTTGGTGCTTGAGATGGAGGTGTTTCTGCAGTGCAACTCCTCTTTGGAAAAAAGGAGGCTCAGGGGTGACCTCATTGCTGTCTACAATTACCTGAAGGGAGGTTGTAGCCAGGTGGGGTTGATCTCTTCTCCCAGGCAATCAGCAACAGAACAAGGGGACACAGTCTGAAGTAGTGCCAGGGGAGGTATAGGAGGGAGTTCTTCGCAGAGAGAGTGATTGGCATTGGAATGGGCTGCCCAAGGAGGTGGTGGAGTCACTGTCCCTGGAGGTGTTCAGGAAAAGCCTGGATGGGGCACTTAGTGCCATGGTCCAGTTGATTGGGTAGGGCTGGGTGATAGGTTGGATTGGATGAGCTTGGAGATCTCTTCCAACCTGGTTGATTCTATGATCACCTCTCTTTCTTCATCACAAGGCTACCAAGCCCTGTTGTGCCAAGACTTGACTATGTGTTGTGGGTCCTGCATTGCTGTTCTCCCACGGCAGAGTGTCACATTGGCTCATGAACGTTCAGAATTCATCATCAAACAGGAGCAGATGGGCTCTCAGGTTGTCCCTGAGACAGTAAACCCTGTGTGATGAGGACTGGGGCAGGCAGTGGTTGTTCTGCAGGGCACAGGGTGACTTTCACAGCTGAGCTTGTTGCCTTTGGTAGCAGAAAGCAAATCTCCTGTTGGTTTGCCTCTAGGCAGCTGTGCAAATGAAAGGTGCCATGTTAATGCATGGTGCTAATTAATGGTAGTTGTCAAAAGGTCCAGAAAGTGCAAGCATCCAGAAGGGAAAGGAGAAATGCATGGAGCCTCAGCTGGATTTTGTAGGAAGTAGCAGGGCTGAGGGGAAGGGGAAAAAAAAAAAAAAAAAAAAAGAACATTCCATAACCTGACTTAAAATCTTTGCAGCAAATGATCATAGCAGCAGCTGTGAGTGGGTGGGTGTGAAGGGACTCTGCACCACCCACTCTGGGATTTGTAAGGCCAGCCCTGAGCTGTGTTAACATGAGGCAAAGAGGAGTTAAGAGCTCTGCTTTCTAAATTGTGTGTCTTGTGTGATCAAGTGTGCAGGGCTGTGCTGTGGCCTTGGGAGTCCTGTCTCAGAGTGGCTGGAAAGCTGCCCAGCAGAAAGGGACCTGGTGGTGCTGGCTGTCAGTCATCTGAATGTGAGCCAGCAGTGTGACCAAGTGGACAAGAAGGCCAATGGCATCCTGGCCTGGATCAGGAATTGTGTGACCAGCAGTAATAGAGAAGTGGTTGTCCCCTGTGCTCAGCACTGGTGAGGCTGCACCTAGAATCCTGTGTTCAGTTTTGGCCCCTCACTACAAGAAAGACATTGAAGTGCTGGAGAAGATCCAAAGAAGGGCAACAAAGCTGGTGAAGGGTCTAGAAAACAGGTCTGGTGAGGAGTGGCTGAGGAGAGACCTCATTGCTGTCTGCAGCTCCCTGAAAGGAGATTGGAGTGAGGTGGAGTGGGTCATCTTCTTCTCCTTAATATCAGTGATAGAACAAGAGAAAGTGGACTTAAATTGTGCCAGGGGAGGTTTAGGTTGGAGATCAGGGGAAAATTCTCTCCTGCAAGAGTGGTCAGGCATTGGAACAGGCTGCCCAGGGAGGTGGTGGAGTCACCATCCCTGAAGGTGTTCAAGAAATATGTGGACATGGCACTTCAGGACATAGTTTAATGGTCTTGGTGGTGTTGGGATGACTGTTGAACTCCCTATCTCAGAGGGCTTTTCCAGCCTTAATAATTCTGTGATTCTGTGGTTTCCCTGGGCTTGTGATGATAACTTGTGGAAGATCAGTGGTGGTGAGCTGTGCATGGCCTGGGTATGCTGTACCTTCCTTGTATCACCTGCCTACTCCTGGAGGGTCTAATGCCAGCCTCAGCAGAGCAGTGGGAGCTCATTCACCTTTGGTGAGGCCCTGACTGAGTGAGAAGCTAGGGCTGCTCAGGCCAGTTGCAGGTTGCTCCTTGAAGGGTGCTCTTTCTCAGGTACTTGGCTGTCTGGTCCATCCTGCAGCCTACTTGCCAGCATATCCCTGGTGGGGCANTTTCAAGGTCCCTTCCAGCCGCTGCCATTCTGTGATATCAGCTAATTTAAAGTGTCTGCAACAAGCTCTTACCAGCGCATGAGATCAAAGAGTATTAGTGGGCACGATGACAAGGAAGGCTTTTATGAGCCACTTCATAAAGCCAAATCCTCAGGAGCTATCCAGACCACAATTAGATTGGAGAAGAGTAGCATTCTTCCCCCTCCCCTTTTTTTATTTCCCTCTTTCTTTCTGGGTAGCAAATCAAGGAGAAAATTGGAGCACTGGGTTCATCCTTGTGGAGTTAAAGAGTGTGGCCGCAGGCTCTTTGCTCAGCAGCTGCAAAGGGATTAGAACTAAGGGGCCTGGCAGGAGTGTGAGCATGAAAGCAGAGTGGCCTTTTGCTGTGGGTCCCTTAGGTAGATGCCTTCAAAGAGGCTCCCAAGCTTTAAGAGCAATCCATAGTGAAATCAACTCTAACAAGGTCCGCAGGACGAGGAGCGAGCTGGCCGGTGCTTTGTTACGGGCAGAAAATGAGCAAAGCAGCAGGGGAGATGCTGATGGTGTCTGATTCATGTTATCTCCATAATCCCAGCTCAAGTTTTAACAGCACAGGGAGATGAATTGCTCACTCTCACCAACACAGAGATCAGCATGGGGTTTATTAGGAGCAGGCTATCATTTAACAATGTCAGGAGTGTATTTATTATTAAGCAGCAGGCTCCGCGCTCTAAATGGAAAACCATTACTCCTCTTTAGACACCAAACAAGGTATGTTCATAAAGCCAAGTGCCTGATGGATTGTGTGCTTGCATGAACACAAACACCAGGTCCACTTTACTGGACCTCAGGGCTTTCTGTGTTTAGCTAGAGGCAAATAAACTAAAATGGTTTAAGCTAATGCAGGGCAAAGCTAATTCTGACTCTCAGGGACTGACCTGTTGGAAGGCAGTGAAGGGGAAGATCTGAGGGTCCTAGAGGATGGGAGGTTGATCATGAGTCAGCAATGTGCTCTAGTGGCCAGGAAGGCCAATACCATTCTGGAGTGCATTAGAAGGGCTGTGCTTGGTAAGTTGAAGGAGGTTCTCCTGCCCATCTACTCTGCCCTAGTGAGGCCACATCTGGAGTATTGTGTCCAGTTCTGGGCTCTCAGTTCAAGACAGACTTGAGAGAGTCCAGCACAGAGCCACAAAGATGATGAAGGGAATGGAACATCTCTCTTATGAGGAGAGCCTGAGGGAGCTGGGGCTGTGCTGCTTGGGGAAGAGGAAACTGAGAGGTGACCTCATCAATGGTTATAAGGATGTGAAGGGTGAGTATTAGAAAGATGGAGCCAGGTTCTGCTTGATGATGCCCAAAGACAGGACAAGGGGCAATGGGTGAAAGCTGAGGCATAGGAAGTTCCATGGAAACATGAGGAGGAATTTTTCCCTGTGAGGGTGACAGAACCCTGGATCAGGCTGCCCAGGGGGGTTATGGAGTCTGCCTCTCTGGAGATATTCAAAACCCTCCTGGATATGTTCCTGTGTGATCTGATCTAGGTGCTCCTGCTGTGCAGGGGATTGGACTGGATGATCTTTGGAGGTCCCTTCCAGCCCCTGACATTCTGTGATTGTGTGAACTCCCTAGTGACTTGGTAAGAAACCAGAGAGTTCACAACAGAAGGATTGGTTAGAAGTGATTACATGTGGGCCATGGTACTCTGCACTCTGCACACAAGCAACTAGGCTGCTTTCAGCTGTGCACTGTTTGTTTTCAGCTCAGGGATTGCTCAGTGTCCTTCCCTTTTCCTTGAGACCTCCTTGGTCCATAGGAAGACCAATCAGTAAAATATATACACAGCAAGCATTTTGATTTTATTTATTGCTGCGTGAAAGTATCCAATATGGGAGCATAAATAATCTTGTTCCACTAAACTACCACTTAATGCAGTCATATTTCAAGCTGCATTTGTGGGAAAGGCTTGGGCCTGGCCACGTTTTCAGTCCAGCTTTGCAAATCCAAAGTGTTTCTGTAGGACCAACAAACATCCAATGCTTTTAACCTGCAGCACAGCCAAGCAGCTCTAAGCATTTGGCAGTTCTGCCACTGCTGCACAATCACAGCAGTGGTCTTTGGGTCCAGCTGTGGGGAAGAGCTGCCAGGCACAGCCATGGCTTTCTACAATAGTGTAAATAGACAAGTGGGCAAGAGAAGACCCAGAGATCATCTGTCTGGACTTTTGTAAAGCCTTTGACACAGTCCCCCACAACACCCTTCTCTCTAAGCTAGGGAGATATGGATTTGACTGGTCAGTGGATAAGGAATTGGTTGGATGATGGTGTCCAAAGGGTAATGGTAAACATCTCACTGTCCAGATGGAGATGGGTGACAAGTCATGTTCTCCAGGGTCTGTGCTGGGACCAGTGCTGTTCAGTGCTATAGGCAGTGAGAGTGAGGCACCCTCAGCAAGTTTGCTGATGATGCCAAGCTGAGTGGTGTGGTTGGTAAGACTGAAGGGTGGGATGGGTGCCATCCAGAGGGACCTGGACAGGCTGGAGAGGTGAGCTGAGGAGAATCCCATGAGGTTCAGTAAGGCAAAGTGCAAGATCCTGCACCTAGGTTGGATCAATCCTTAATGTCAATCTAGGCTGGGGGGTGATGAGATTGAGAACAGCCCTGCAGGAAAGTTCCTGGGGGTACTGTTGGACAAGAAGCTGGACATGAGCCAGCAATGGGCACTTGCAGCCCAGAAGGCCAATGGCATCCTGGGCTGCATCAGAAGAAGCCTGGCCAGCAGATGGAGAGATGGGGTTCTGACCTCAGCTCTGGTGAGACCTCACCTGGGGTACTGTGTCCAGCTCTGGGGCACCCAGTACAAAAGAAACATGGACCTGATGGAGTGGGTCCAGAGGAGGGCCACAAAGCTGATTAGAAGGCTGGGGCACCTCTGCTGTGAAGGCAGGATGAAAGAATTGGAGCTGTTCAGCCTGCAAAAGGGAAGGCTCTGGGGAGACCTTAGAGCTGTATTTCAGTATCTGAAGGGGACCTACAGGAAGGCTGGGGAGGGGCTATTTAGAAGGGCTTGTGGTGATAGGACAAGGGGTAATGGTTTGAAACTGGAGCAGGGGAAATTTAGGTTGGAGATCAGGAGGAAGTTCTGCACAATGAGAGTGGTGAAACACTGGAACAGGCTGCCTGGGCAGGTGTTTGAGGCTGCATGCCTGTAGACATTCAAGATCAGATTTGATGTGGCTCTGATCAGCCTGATCTATTTGGAGGTGTCTCTTCTGTGTGTATNGTAAGGCAAAGTGCAAGATCCTGCACCTAGGTTGGATCAATCCTTAATGTCAATCTAGGCTGGGGGGTGATGAGATTGAGAACAGCCCTGCAGGAAAGTTCCTGGGGGTACTGTTGGACAAGAAGCTGGACATGAGCCAGCAATGGGCACTTGCAGCCCAGAAGGCCAATGGCATCCTGGGCTGCATCAGAAGAAGCCTGGCCAGCAGATGGAGAGATGGGGTTCTGACCTCAGCTCTGGTGAGACCTCACCTGGGGTACTGTGTCCAGCTCTGGGGCACCCAGTACAAAAGAAACATGGACCTGATGGAGTGGGTCCAGAGGAGGGCCACAAAGCTGATTAGAAGGCTGGGGCACCTCTGCTGTGAAGGCAGGATGAAAGAATTGGAGCTGTTCAGCCTGCAAAAGGGAAGGCTCTGGGGAGACCTTAGAGCTGTATTTCAGTATCTGAAGGGGACCTACAGGAAGGCTGGGGAGGGGCTATTTAGAAGGGCTTGTGGTGATAGGACAAGGGGTAATGGTTTGAAACTGGAGCAGGGGAAATTTAGGTTGGAGATCAGGAGGAAGTTCTGCACAATGAGAGTGGTGAAACACTGGAACAGGCTGCCTGGGCAGGTGTTTGAGGCTGCATGCCTGTAGACATTCAAGATCAGATTTGATGTGGCTCTGATCAGCCTGATCTATTTGGAGGTGTCTCTTCTGTGTGTATTGGGGTTGGACAAGATGGTCTTTGAGGGTTCCTTCCAACCCAATGCAATCTGTGAATGTGACCAATGGGGCTCTCTATGTTTGTTGTCTGTCACAATTTTGACCAGCACCAAAAACAATGTTTTCCTTGCAATTTATGAGGCCTCTTGACCATATTTTTAACATGTCCTCCCTAAGAGCCCTAGTGGGAGATGCTATGAAATATGCAAGGTGGATTTTCAAAATGTAGAAGCCAAACTGCAGCATGAGCTGAGAGCTGGGGCAAACATGACAGACTTCTCCATGAGGGTAGTGGAACACTGGAACAGTTTGCCCAGGGAGGTGGTGCAGTCTCCATCTCTGGAACTATTCAAAACCCTTCTCAGTGCCATCCTGTGCAACCTGCTCTAGGCAAACCTCATCTAGCAGGGGGATTAGACTATGTGATCTCCATGGGTCCCTTCCAACCCCTGCCATTCTTGGTTCTGTGAGAGGTCCATTTGTTGGTTTTGGCAGCTGAAGCCAACTTTGCATCTGCTGTTTGGGGCATGGTTTTGAAGGGTCTGGCTACAGCAAGACTCAGCTCTCCTCACCTTCGGTGCTGAATCTATCCAATCAAATGTAAAGTCCTTTTGTGTTTCATTGACATTCCCATCAGCTGCTTCTGCTGCTGAATGTAGCTGTCACCATTCTCCGAATTCCCTGTGACCATTATCCATGATCAAGTTATAAAAGCAGATTTGACATCATCTCAACATGGATCATTTTCATCTAGGCGTGATGAATACCTCTTGCACTCCAATAGCTTGGATTTGAGCCATGCATAATTTTTGCATTAATTATATCATTACTGTTCAATTGCTGCAATTAGCAGCATCACTTTCTCTGAGCCATCACTGTCATCATGTGGCCTCCACACTCTTGCAGGCTCCCACCTGTTGGAGCAACTTCTGCTGATTCTCATGCCTGAGGTGTCCACACAGAAAACAAATACACGATCCCCAAATGACAAGTCCAATTCTCTGAGGTAATCAGGAAGATTTTCTTCTGAAGATATCAAAGAACTACATTCAACTGACCAAAAGAAAGTACCAGAGTTGCTGCTGCTGCTTTTTGAAGGCATCTAAAACCCTGCAAGGTGAGTGCAAAACGGTGCCTCTCTGAAATGGTTGTTTTTCATGTCCTCTTTTTTTGTAGCTTCAGATGGCTACACAAAGTACAGAGAATCTGGAATTGGGTCTGAATTTTGAGGAGGCCCATCAGCTCTATTGGTGTGTCACCATGGCACTAAGTGCCACCTGGGAAGTGAAATGTATGTCATCTAAGGTAGGAAATGAAGGCCAGGCTGGGAGTGAGTGACAGGAGGCAGATGGGGTTAGGTTATCCTAGGATTAGTTAGGAGTGTGACCACGCTCTTCAAAATCACTCTAGATGGTCACAAAATGCAGACAGGGGCTCTGTTCATAGCTGTTAGGCTGATGCTTCTGAGTGCATTCTGCTGTCTGAAAATGTTAAATGGTGAACTAGTGACAGGATTGTCTTCTGATAAGTAGTTATCAACACTTGTGGTATCATATGGGAGTGCTTCAGGTATCACAGAATCACAGAATGTCAGGGCTGGAAGGGATCTTGAAAGCTCATCCAGTCTGATCCCTCTGCCAGAGCAGAAGCTAGACCTAGAGCAGATCACATAGGAACATACCAGGAGGGTCTTGAATATCTCCAGAGAGAGAAACTCCACAATCACCCTGGGCAGCCTGTTCCAGGGTTCTGCCACCCTCACAGGGAAAAAAATCCTCCTCATGTTTACATGAAGCTTCCTATGCCTCAGCTTCCACCCGTTGCCCCTTGTCCTGTCATTGGGCATCACTCAGCAGAGCCTGGCTCCAGCCTCCTGGCACTCATCCTTTTATAAACATGCATGAGGTCACCTCTCAGTCTCCTGTTTTCCAAGCAGCACAGCCCCAGCTCCCTCAGGCTCTCCTCATAAGAGAGATGTTCCATTCCCTTCATCATCTTTGTGGCTCTGCACTGGACTCTCTCCAGCAGTTCCATGTCCCTCTTGAACTGGAAGGCCCAGACTGGACACAGTATCCTGATGCAACCTCACCAGGGCAGAGTAGAGGGGCAGGAGAACCTCTCTTGACCTACTAAGCACAGCCCTTCTAATACACCCCAGAACAGTGGCCAGGAGGGCCAATGCCAGAGAACATTGCTAGCTCAATGTAGGTATCTCCCCTTATCTAACCCACTGCTATATCTACAGCGGGAGTGGTCTCTGCACAGTCACTTAGGGGTTTGCAAGACTTGGGAAAATCCTGTCCTGAGGAACTGAAGGGAGGCATCTGACAGGCAGGCAGGAGACCCTCTGCTCTCATCTTACAGAGGGGCTGAGCAAAGCCCAAACTGTTGTGGCTGCAGACTTAAGCTTCCCTGTTTCTGAGTCTTGGAACTGAAATTTTCAATGTGACCTCTTGTTAGGCTTCTGCACTAAGTTAGAATCCATTTTAGATAATGTCAGAAGGATGCTACTACAGCAGGTTATTAATCCTACAGCTATAGCTCCTAGAGAAAGCTACCGGGACTGGAGTGCACTCGTGACAGTAGCCAAGTACCGTAGCCCACGCTTCCGTTCCGAGCAGAAAAGGGCTTGTTTCTCTGAAGCAATCACTCTGCCAGTAATCTGACCAGCCCTCCAGAGATTTTACAAATTAAAACTACACTCTGCTAGTCACAAACAAGATTAGCTCTTGAAGGAAAGTCATACTTTGTACAGTGGTTGTTGGGCACAGGAGGCTTCCTGACTGCCTCTCCCGTCTCCCACTCAGTGTCAAGCTCTCTGCTAACAGCACTATCAGCCAGCGTTGCTTTACTGCACAATATCCATCAAGCAATGAGCCCTGCTATTTATTTAGCAGCAGGAGATTGCTGTCTAGGAAAGTGTTCTTCCTGCTTTTAGACGGTCTGCCTTAAATAAGGGTCAGCCATCCTGTTAACTGCATAAAACTCACTTTCCCCGGAGCATGAGCACTTTGTTCTGAGTAAAACAGAAAGAAATGCAACTTCCAAAGTTGTTTTTAATTCTCAGTGATTTGGTTGGGTTAGCTTGGCTTGGCTTTTTTTCCAATCCTCTTTTTTCTGGTAGCATGATGCAACAGGTTGCCCAGGGATGTAGTTAAGGGCCCCATCCCTGCAGATATTCAAGTGAGGCTCGACAGAGCTCTGAGCAGCCTGATCTAGCTGAGGATGCCCCTGCTGATTGCAGAGAGGGTTGAACTAAATGACCTTTGGAGACCATTTCCAACCCAGACCATTCTGTGATTCTACGAGAAGGCTTTTTTTGGTGTGTGAGCTTCTAGAGGCTTATTTTTGGCGAAGGCAACAGCTCTGCTGGGAGTTCTTATTATTGTTTCATTCATTGGGGTTTGCTTACAGAGGCAAAAATCACTCAAGCAAAATCAGTGCTGATCGCTCTGCAAGTGGGTATGGCATTGAGGTGACAGTAATATGGACTCCCTTGCATGGATATCAACCATCCACACTGGCTGGAAAAGCTGCCTTGGGAGGGGCTCAATCTCTTGCTGTGTTTGCTTTCAAGCACTTAGGAAGAAAGGCAGCAATTACAGCACGTGGCTTTGGGTCCCTTTAAGTCACCCCAGCGATGAGCATTTGTGCCACGTCCTGCCAGCTTTTTAAAAAGCACTGTTCTGTGCCAGTGGTTACCCACTGGATAGGTAATTGTAAAACAAACTCCATATTCCAGTCGACACCCTTTCTAATTACATCTCACCTTCATTAGGCTATTAAAGTGATAAATGCTGGCAATTACTCTGAACTCCAGTGAAAACCCTCTGTCTGTGGCATCTACAGGCTGCGGTGTGAGTGGTGTGCCCAGGAGCTCAGCAGAACTCTGCCAGCACAGTGCAGCCCTGGACAAAACATCCACAAAAAATGAGTTTTGGTTTGGTTTAAAAAAAAAAAAAAAAAGCCTGCAAAACAACTCAGCTGATTAGTGAGTATCTGACAGTAAAGTCTATACCCAGAATTGAAGCACAGAGCTGGCTGGCTGGGGCTGATCCACAGGCTGTGAGTGGCAGCTTCTTTTTGTTTCAATTAGATCTGTGCAAGAGGGGGAACAGTGAGTGGACCTGGCATGTGCTTCAGCACAGGACAAGGTGTTCAGATCTTGCACCTGTGGCTGTGCCATGGTCCTTGTGTGCTTGGCATTTTTGGCTCTCCTGAGTTCACAGAATCACAGGAAGGTTCCAGTTGAAAGAGACCTCCTAAAATTATCCAGTCCAGGCCTCGACCCAGCACTGAACCATGTCCCTAAGCACCAGGTCCACTTGCTACTTAAACACCTCCAGGGACAACGAGTCCACCACTGCCTTGGGCAGACCAGGCCAATGCTTGAGAACACTTTCAGGGAAGAAATATTTCCTAACATCCAGCCTGAACCTCCCCTGGTGCAGCTTGAAACCATTTCCTCTGGTCCTGTCTCTTGACACCAGGGAGAAGAGGCTGCTCCCTCCTTGCCTCAACGGCCCCTCAGGAAGTTGCAGAGAACAATGAGGTCTCCCCTCAGCCTCCTCATCTCCAGACTTAACAACCCCAGGTCCCTTAGCCCCTTTTCGTAGCCAATGTGCTCCAGGCCCTTCTCCAGCCTCGTTGCCCTTCTCTGGATACGCTCCAGCCTCTCAATGTGCTTCCTGTAGTGAGGGGCTCAGAACTGAACACAACACTCAAGGTGTGGCCTCACCAGTGCTGAGCACAAGGAGATGATCACCTCCCTGTCCCTGCTGGCCACCCTGTTTCTAATACATGCCAGGATGCCATTGGCTTTCTTGACCACCTGGGCACTACTGACACAATACCCCCAGGTCTCTCTCTGAGTCGCAGGTTTCCAATCACACATCCCCAAGTCTGTAGTATACCATGGGGTTTTTTGTGACCCAGGTGGAGGACCTGGCATTTGGCCTTGTTAACCTTCATACAATTAGCCTTAATCCATGGGTCTAACCTGTCCAGGTCCTGCTGCAAAGCCTCCCTACCCTCCAGCATCTCCTTGCCTACCCGATCTCCCTCCTGTGGAGAGGCAGGTTGCCTGGGGCTGGTGGAGATGGAGATCTTTGCTCCATGCCTGTGATTTCAATCTGTGCAGTCACCTCTACCCTACCTCCTGTGAGACAGACATGGGTGGGTAAACAAAAAGTCACTTCCTGTCACTAGAAAGGGCTGTCAGGTGTGTGGCAGTTGGCAGGGGCTGTTAGGGGTGCTGCCCTTGGCAAAGGGGGAAACCATGAGGATTTATGGAATGACAGAATGGTTTGGGTTAGAAGGGACCTCAAAGATCTCCTAGTTCCAAACCCCCTGCCATGGGCAGTGACACTTTCCACTAGACCAAGATTCCCCAGTGTTGAGCTAACCTGTGGTGGGGATACACTGCCCTCTCTTCCTGCCAGGCATTCCCTTCTGGAGAGCCAGAGAATGAGCAAGTGAGATTGGATTTTGGCTGCTAAAGGACCTGCCTGCTGAGTAGTCTGGGAGAGCAGCAGGAGGGCAAGTAAGGGAGCCAGGAAGGAAGTCCAGAACCTGCAGCACCTCCTCCATTCCTCTGGTCATTTTCTGCAGGGGCATTTCTCTCACTTTTGTCCTCACTTCTCTCTGTGTTTGTGGCATTTCACCCTTCCTTTGGCATGTTTTGCCCCAGCTGCCACCAGCATAGCTGAGAGACTGACTCTCAGCTATGGGACAAGCTGGAACCAGCCCTGACTGGCACAGGGCAGCCCGGTGCTCTCCTCAGGGCTGGTGGCTGCCTGCCAACAGCACTTTGCTCCAGGCACAAACCAGAGGAAGTGATCTTCCCCAGGTTAGAGGGAGCTGAGAGCTAGAGCTGCCCACAGGCTGCCTGGGGAAGCAGGAGGACAAGGTGGGTGTTTGAAGTGGCAGTACTCAGAAAGCACATGGCTGGAGTGCATCAGAGCTGTTCTGTCATAGAAGTGTAGAACTGCTTTGGTTGGAAAAGGTCTCTAAGATCATTGAGTCCAACCATCAACCTAACACTGCTGTGGCCATTAAACCATGTCCCTAAGTGCCATGTCCACATGTTTCTTGAACACCTCCAGGGATGGTGACTCTACCATTTCCCTGGGCAGCCTGTTCTGATGCCTGACCTGTTTTCCAGACCCTTCTCTAGCTTTTTTGCCTTTCTCTGGACACTCTCCGGCACCTCAATGTCCTTCTTGTTATGAGGGCCCCAAACCTGAATCCAGTGCTCAAGGTGTAGCCCCACTAGTGATGGGTTTTCAAACATTGGAATGGTCTGCCCAGGGCAGTGGTGGAGTCACCATCCCTGGGAGTGTGCAAGCAGCAAATGGGTCTGGTGCTTAGGGAAATGGTTTGGTGTTGATCCTTCAGTTCTGGGCCGAGGGTTGGTCTGGGTGATTTTGGAGGTCTTTTCCTGCACTGGGTGATCTTGGAGGTCTTTTCCAAGAGGAGGTATTCTGTGGTTTTGTGAGTACACTGGCACAATCACTTCCCCACTCCTGCTGGCCATGCTACTGCTGATCCAGGCCAGGATGATGTTGGTCTTCTTGACCACCTGAGCACGCTGCTGGCTCGCATTCAAACAGCTGTTGACCAGCACTCCCAGGTGCTTTTCTTCTGGGCAACTTTCCAGCCATTCTGCCCCAAGCCTGTAGGGGTTGTTGCAGGATCCAGTACTTGGCTTTTGTCACCCCAAAAGTGAAATCCTCTGGCTTATCCCCTGAGCCTGCATGCCTTGGGATGGCTACTGCCCTGGGTCTCACCACCAGCCTGATGTAGGGCAGGTGTGGGTGGGGAACACTGGAACAGGAGCTGCTCTGCAGGCAGGGAGCAGTGCTGAAGGTTTGGAGTCACCTTGCAAGGCTTGTGCTGGGACTGCTGGTGGCTGGCTGCTCACTGTGGGTATGCAGCTTTACAGTAGCTGCCGTGGGGCTCTGCCTGACTTCCATCTCTCAGCAAATTTAATTTTCAAACCTCGCAATGCTTTGTTACTGCCATGCCTGAGGTTCAGCAGAGAGATCAGTCAGACACTGCAGGAACAGATGTTTCTTTTCCTGATGGATTGAGCCAACATAGGAGATGGAGTGATAGAGATTTTCTTTTCTTTTTGAAGTGAATATGAGAGCTTCCACTAACTTCTTTCTGATGGTTTCTGTAGGGCAACTGCCATTACTGCCAAGAGCAAGCCCTGAGCTGGACCCAGGCTTGCCCAGCTCCTCGGGATGGGTGTCTTTGGGAGCCAAACAACCAGAATTTCTTGTGAGTAAATCATTTTCCAGAGAAGGACAGCCAAAGTCACCTCTTCTTATCATTTCTGATCTTCCTCTGGACAGATTGAGGGCTTCTCAAATGCATTCTCTGCCTGAGATGATTTGCTGAATGCGGCCATTAGTCATTTCTGATTTATGAATTTTTCAGTCTGTGAGCAGCTGGAAGTGAGGTGTTTGAGATTCAGAACCCTGGCTGTGCTGACGTGTTGATTAGCTGGTTTGAATGTATTAAGCTAGTTGATGTGTTGCTATTTTCTGAGTATGACCTTTAAATGTTTTGTACTACTAAAAATAATAAGTCAGTAAAAATCCTTAGTGGTTGGCCTGTGCCTTAAGAGTGTGATCCAGAGTTTGGGAGAAACAGCTGTGGGCTGTTTATTGATGAGTGCTAACACTGGACTTTCCTCCAGCTTCTTTCAACAGGGATAGCTTTTCCATCCTTGCCATGTCTGAGCACCCCAAGAGAAGTTATCAACATCTGTCACATACAATTTCTTCCCTTTGAACAGCAAAAGAGTCAGGTGGAAGGGGATGATTTGTTTTGGTATGAATGCCTTCTCTAATAAGCACTGTTCCTAGCAAAGCTTTCTGTAGCTTGTTAGCTACAGGCTGGGCACTGCAGTCGTCTGTTGATGATGTGGAAGTGCTGTGTGTTTTCACTCAAGTGACAGAAACTCAGCCTATTTCCAGTTCTTCTGCACAACACTCTGACTATTTTCTGAAAGATGTGCTCAGAATTCTATTTTTGAGCATAGTCTTGCCAGTAAAATTATTTAGCAGCACATTTGTAGACAAATAACAAGAAAGTTGCAGGAATCAGGGAATAAAAAAAACAAACCAAAACCAAAAAGACTTCTGAAAAAAAACAGAGTAAAGATAAATCCTCAGAAAAACATAGGGATTGTAAGACACTTGCATTGAATGGCAGCTCATTGACCCATCTGGAGCCCCCAGCACAGGAAGGACATTGAAGTGTTGGAGCAGGTCCAGGGGAGGCCATGAAGATGCTCAGAGGGCTGCAGCAGCTCTGCTATGAGGACAGGCTGAGAGAGTTGGGGCTCTGCAGCCTGGAGAGGAGAAGGCTTCCAGGAGACCTTAGAGTAGCCTTCCAGTATCTGAAGGGGGCCTACAGGAGGGCTGGGGAGGGACTATTTACAAGGTCTTGCAATGACAGGACAAGGGGCAATGGGTTTAAACTGGCAGAGGGGAGATTTAGACTGGATGTTAGGAGGAAGTTGTTTGCAGTGAGGGTGGTGAGGCACTGGAACAGGTTGCCCAGGGAGGTTGTGGCTGCTCCCTCCCTGGAGGTGTTCAAGGCCAGGTTGGATGAGGCCTTGAGTGACCTGTGCTAGTGGGAGGTGTCCCTGCCTATGGCAGAGGGTTGGAACTGGATGATCCTTGAGGTCCCTTTCAACCTTACCATTCTATGATCTTTCAAGCAAGGGTGCCCACAGCCTTGCTGAACTACCCTGCTGCTGCCATTATGAGAGGCATTCCCAGGCTGCCACCACCCAGTTGTCATCCAGCAGTGTGTCCTCTTGGTCACTGGGGAAGTGATAGAGAAATCAATGGGAGATGATTGGTTATGTGCAAAGGTGGAGGCTAGCCCTAGTGCACCTTTCTGTGAAATCAGAGGTGATGGTGTGACTCTGTGTGGCCCTGCCCTCCTCTGCTCTCTGGGTCACAGGGCTGTTTGGAGGTGTTTATAAGGGGTTTACTCAACTGGGAGTAAACAGTGTGTGAGTCAAACCTGAGGTCAGGCTGCGGCCTGATGTTTGGTTTGGTGCTAATGAGACTTTCTGGGTGTTGCATTAGCTGTTAATTCTTTGGGCACCACAGTTCAGGCTCTGCTGCAGATGATGACAGCAACACAAGCCAGCTTTGCTGTGCTTTGGTGACACCTCAGCAGGTGTCCATGAGGAAGGCAGCCCAGGTAACAGTCAGCAGGTAGAGTCAGAGGACCTGGACTTTGCAAATATTTACCTTTCTAGCATTTTTACACATGCTTTAACAAATGACTTTGCCCAGAGGCAGGTGTGAGGTCAGGCAGTAGGGAAGTGGTGCAGAGGAATGGCAAGAAGGGAGATCAGGCTGGCAGGGAGATCCAGCACCTTGTGTTAGACCTGTTGGTGCAGCCACAGATGAGAGGCAATGGAGAAAGGTTCAGGCCTATGAGCTTTACTGCAGGTCTGAAACTAACCCCAAAAAGGTAGGTTCACACTGTTCTTTACCAGATGGCAGTTTGCAGCTGCCTCTCCTCTGGCAGCCTGGATCAGACTGCCTGCTTCTAGGGACAAAGTAAGTTTGTGGTATGGACACATGCCACTTGGCCAGACTCAGGCCATTGGCATCTCCCGTTGTGTTTCACAGTAGGGATGAAGCCTTGGTGCGTGGTGTTCATGATGTGGTCTTTGAACCCAGCCAGGGTTAGGGTGCTGCTACCTTGAGCCAAAAGATGTGCTCCAAGGTACACTGAAGTTGTTTGATTGTTCTGCAAAAGTCATAGAATAATGGAATTGTTTTTGTTGGAACCTGTAAGATCATTGAGCCCTAACACCACCAAGGCCATTAAACCGAGGCCTTGAGTAACCTGTACTGGTGGGAGGTGTCCCTGCCTATGGCAGGGGGTTGGAACTAGATGATCCTTGAGGTCCCTTCCAACCTTACCATTCTATGATTCTATGTCCCAAAGTGCCATGTCCACACATTTCTTGAACATCTCCAGGGATGGTGACTACACCACCTCCCAGGGCAGCCCGTTCCAATGCCTGACCACTCTTGCAGGAAAGAGATTTTCCTTGACATCCAACCTAAGCCTCCCCTGGCACAACTTCAGGCCATTTCCTCTTGTCCTATCACCCATACCTGGAAGAAGAGACTGACCTGCTCCTTATTCCAACCTCCTTTCAGAGAGGTGTCCCCTCAGCCTCCTCTTCTCCAGACTGAACAACCCCAGTTCCCTCAGCTGCTCCTCACCACACCTGTTCTCCAAGCCCTTCACCACCTTCATTGCCCTTCTCTGGACAAGATCCAGCCCCTCAATGTCCTTCTTGCAGTGAGGGGCCCAAAACTGAACCCAGTATTTGAGATGAATCCTCATCAATGCTGAGGACTGTGGGATAATAATTTCCCTAGTCCCACTGGTCACCAGGTAGAGTCAGAGGACCTGGACTTTGCAAATATTTACCTTTCTAGCATTTTTACACATGCTTTAACAAATGACTTTGCCCAGAGGCAGGTGTGAGGTCAGGCAGTAGGGAAGTGGTGCAGAGGAATGGCAAGAAGGGAGATCAGGCTGGCAGGGAGATCCAGCACCTTGTGTTAGACCTGTTGGTGCAGCCACAGATGAGAGGCAATGGAGAAAGGTTCAGGCCTATGAGCTTTACTGCAGGTCTGAAACTAACCCCAAAAAGGTAGGTTCACACTGTTCTTTACCAGATGGCAGTTTGCAGCTGCCTCTCCTCTGGCAGCCTGGATCAGACTGCCTGCTTCTAGGGACAAAGTAAGTTTGTGGTATGGACACATGCCACTTGGCCAGACTCAGGCCATTGGCATCTCCCGTTGTGTTTCACAGTAGGGATGAAGCCTTGGTGCGTGGTGTTCATGATGTGGTCTTTGAACCCAGCCAGGGTTAGGGTGCTGCTACCTTGAGCCAAAAGATGTGCTCCAAGGTACACTGAAGTTGTTTGATTGTTCTGCAAAAGTCATAGAATAATGGAATTGTTTTTGTTGGAACCTGTAAGATCATTGAGNCCCACTGGTCACACAATTCCTGATCCAGGCTAGGATGCTGTTGGCCTTTGTGGCTGTCTGAGCACACACTGGCTCAGGTTCAGCAAGCTGCCAACCAGCAGCCCCAGGTCCTTTTCTGTCCCAAGCCTGTAATGTTGTGTGGGGTTGGTGTGACCCAAGTACATGATCTGGTGCTTGGCCTCCTTAAACCTCACTCAAGTGACTTCAACCCATTGAGCTAACCTGTCCAGATCTCTCTGCAGAGCCTTCCTACCCTCAAGCAGGTCAATACTCGATGTAAGCTCATCTGCAAACTTACTGTGGGTGCACTGAATTCCTTCCTCCAGATCATTGACAAAGAGATTAAAGAGAACTGCCTCCAGCACTGAGCCCTGGGGGACACCACTCATGACCAGCCACCAACTGGATTTAACTCCATTTCCCACCACTCTCTGAGCCTGGCCACTCAGCCAGTTCTTAACCCAGCAAATCATCCACCCAGCCAAGCCACGAGCAGCCAGTTTCTCCAAGGGGATGCTATGGGAAGCAGTGTCACAGGCTTCACTAAAGCCCAGGTGAAAAACAAGCACAGCCTTTCCCTCATCCACTAAGTGGGTCGCCTTGTTGTAGGAGGAGCTCAGGTTCATTAAGCAGGACCTGCCCTTCATGAACATGGCCATGAACATCTGGCCTACTGACCAGAGTCCTTTGGGTTAGATGCTGAAACCAGCAGGCAATTGTGCATCATTTTTATCTGGAAATTCAGGGGTTGGAGAAACAAGGATTTCAGGTGCGTTTCTGAGGCGGACTCTTGAATTGCAAATAGGAGTTAATTGTCCAACTAAATGCTTTCTGATTTTGCTTTAGATTGTCTCCCTGTGAATGTTTCACCAGTAAAAATCTTTCTCTTTGGAGTTTTAAAGGGTGTAAAGGCCAGAGCTCAAACTCCTTGCAGTGCTGAGGTGACAGCAGTGGGACACAGCCCTGGTAGCTGCGGCCACCAACTTCAGCACCGTCTGCTGTGAGTAGCAATGAGGAGCTGCTGATCACAGGATTTTAGGGGCTGGGAGGGACCTCCATAGATCATTGAGTCCAACTCCCTGCCAGAGAAGGACCACGGAATCTAGTTCAGGTCACACAGGAATGCATCCAGATGGATCTTGAAAGTCTCCAGAGAAGGAGACTCTGCTCTTCACTTACTGTTCAGTGTTAAGTGAGACAGCAGGGTCCAACCTGCCTCTAAACTGCCACGGGTGGTAATGACAAAGAGGACAAAGGGTTTGGACTTGAAAGGAGCAGGAGTTACACAGGTGACTGCACAGCTGTGCTGCAGCTCTGTGTCTCAGGCCTATTAGCACAGTGAGTAAAACAAAGGCTTAGTAATCTTCATAAAACATAATCTTTATGGTAATCACTTGGCTGTTCCACAGCACGTAACTCTGCTCATTAACCAAATGCCTAGGGATTTATTAAGTCAGCTTGGTTAATAAAAAATAATAATAAAAAAACCCCTCAAACCCCAAACAAAGCAAAACAATTAAAGATTAACTGTTCTGAAACTTCTTTATTTGGTTTTTTATACACACAAACATGTGTGTGTGTGTGTATATATCTATATATATATAGATATATACACCAAATGGTTAAAACACTATGAAATATTTCTTAACCATTCTGACATAAAGCAGTTTAACCAATTTTTAACCATTCTGACATAAAGCAATTGTTTGCTATTAACTGTTTGGACTGCAGAGTCTCCAGAAGCTCCAGTCAGGGGTCAAAGTCTCGTTGCGTGAGGCATTGTACACACAGAATAAATAGCAGCCTGTGGCCCCAGGGTAGCTGCAGGATGGGAGTATCTGTGCTGTGTCACTCTCAGGTTTTGTCTCCCAGCAATGCAGTGTCCTTTTCTCTCTCTGACAGCCCAGCTGTTTAGTGTGAAACCCATCTTTGTGGCTTCCTTGCCAGATGCTGCAATGTTCTTCGTAGCCCATAGTTAATAGGACCATCTCCAGCGACTTGACAAGAGGATATAAAGGGAGTGGAGCAGAGGAAGGTAATTCTTCGTTCCAGGAATCTGATCTCTCACAGCCTGCAGTATTTCCTCCTCAATACCAGTCTCTGTCACTCAGGAGGACATCTACTGGGTCAGACACATTAGAGTTTGATTCTCCAGCTAATGGGTACCGAGGCTTGGTTTCGGCATACTGCAACAAGCACAGTAATTGAAATTTAGACTGCAGGAGAGAAAGAGCTTAGTCTTCTTTTCAGCACATCACACACATGCTTAGACAGAGCTTTCTCTTGGATGCAGTAAGCAAGGGACTTGATTCAATATTGCCTCATAGTCCTGTCCCACATTAGTGAACAGAGAGGTCCTAGCATTGATTAGCTTTAAGTTCAAAGCATCTCCTTGCTTTGGAGAACCAACTTTAGATGGTTCACTGTGGTAGAGTCTAGGTCTCTAATTTGGTCTTTGGAGCTGCTAGGATAGTGTTGCCTTTTCTTCTCAGTTGGTGAGTCAGGAGAGCTGCTTTGCTGAGCTCCATTCCCTATTTTATCCCTCTCTGCACCTGCATTGCTCACTAGCATCAGAAGAGTAGTTGGAGAAAATCAGGTGACTAGAGGAGACCTTTCTCAACAGGTGGGCTGAGGGCAATGTGGCAGCTTCTCATCCCAAATTATAATTAACACCTTCTGCTCCAGGAAAAAGTTTGAACTGAAACCACACCAGCAACTGAGACACTATCAAGTTTCTTCCCAGTCTGTTTTCAGACTCTCCTGGGTGCATCCCAGCATATTGTTGTATACGTTTTGCTCATCTCAGTGGGGAGCAACTGTGTTTTTACATAGTGATATGATGAGGAGCAATAGTTTTGAGCTGGAAGAGGGTAGATTTAGAGTGGGTATTTGGAAAAAAATCTTTACAGTGATGGTGGTGAGACACTGGAATGGGTTTCCCAGGGAAGTGTTCAAGACCAGGTTGGATGAGGCTTTGAGCAACTTGGTCCAGTGGAAGGTGTCCCAGCCCACGGCAGGGGGTTGGAACTAGATGACCTTTAAGGTCTCTTCTATGATTTCCAGGTCTGTCTTACCCTTGGGCCAGCCTTGCTGGGCCTTGTCCACTCCTACAGTGTCCCTCTTCTCTTTCAAGGTGTTGCCTTACACTTTCCACTTTTTCACTGGATGGGATGCTCTTCACAGAAGTGATCCTCTGCAGAATATCTGAGACTTTGCCCTTCTCTTTACATTCTTGTTCTGTGTTTTGACCCTCCTTTGTGACTGCTACCCATAGCTCTCCTGTGCTTGACACAGAAGTTTTCTAGGGTTTAGTCATCCTCTTCCTCCTCTCCCAAGAAGTATCAGGTGCTTAGATACAGGGAGCAGTCTGGCTGGAGAAGTTCAATGCAGCCTGTGATGCTCTTCCTTACTACATCGCAGAGCATAGGTAACCCAGGAAGAACATTAGTTGGAACGTCAATGACAAGTGTCAGAAATGCTCACTAGGGACCATATGCTGTTCCCTGTACTGCTATCTTGCTCTCCCCACTTGTGCTGAGCCCTAGCTAAATGCCTTCTCTATCTATTTAAGGTATTTAATTAATAGCTCAGATATAGCAGCAATCCTCTTTGTTCTGCAGGCTGATAGCGCAGAGCCGAGAGAGCAGACCTGCCTTATCAAAGAGCCTTGTGCAGCTTGGAGAGGAGACTTTCATCCTGACAAAAGAGCTCAGGGATGGAGCTGCTCTGAAGCTGCTCATGCATGTAATGGGACCTTGCTGCCAGCACAGAGCAGGGAAAGAGGTTAGAGTGAAGGCCCAGGGTGGGAAATGGTGAGACAGCCAGTGTGCCTGAAGCTCCACAGGCAACAGGCTGGGAAATCAGGACAAATGCAGAAGTTCTTTCCTTTCAAGGGTGCTGCAGTGGCACGTGCTGGTCAGAGAATCACAGAGTGCTAGAGGTTGGAAGGGACCTCCAGAGATCATAGGATCATGGAGTCATAGAATGGTCTGGGTGGGAAGGGACCTCCAAAGGTCATCTAGTCCAAGCCTCTCTGCAGTAAGCAGTAGAGTCTTCAACTAGATCAGGTTGCCCAGAGCCCTGTTGAGCCTCATCTTGACTATCTCCAGGGATGGAGCCTCAACCACCTACCTGGGCAACCTGTCCCAGTGTTCCATCACCCTCATGGTAAACAACTTGGTCCTAACATCTAACCTTAATCTGCTCTTCTCTAATCTGAAGCCATTGCTCCTCATACTATCACTGCAGGCCTTTGTAAACAGTCTCTCTCCATCCTTCTTGTAGTCCCCTTCAGGTACTGGAAGGTTGCTATTAGGTCTCCACAGAGCCTTCTCTTCTCCAGACTGAACACCTCCAGCTCCCTCAGCCTGTCCTCATAGCAGAGGTGCTCCAACCCCCTTATCATTTTCATGGCCCTCCTCTGGACCTGCCCCACCAGGTCCATGTCCTTCCTATATTGAAGGTTCCAGACCTGGAGACAGTATTCCAGGTGAGACCATCAAGTCCAACCCCCTGCCAAAGCAGGATCACCTAGGGCTTGATAGAATCCTATATACTTATTCCTGCATGTTACAGCTGCCCCCAGTGTTCTTGGGATGGAGGAGTTGGGGAAGACAGTTTGGTCCATCAGGCATTCTGCTATTTGTATTTCTGAACCCAGAGTGAGTCCTGCTGCTCAGGATGACTGCCCCAGGAAGGGCACCACTGGGTTCTGTGCCTTAATTTCTCCACTTCCTCTCAAGACCTTCATCACATGGTCTTTCCTTCTTTCTAGGGGTGGGCTCAAGCCCTTCATGTGTCCTAGGTGCTGGAGCACCCACCAGAGCCGTTCTGCAAGAGAACAAATACTCTTTCCTTCCTTCCTTCTCCATGGCTTTGGCACCCTTCCTATGCCCTTCAAATATGGGGCCGTATTGTCCTTTGGTTTTAGCTCAAACACCACCACTGAACAGTGTCACGCAGCAAGAGCCTCAAGAGTAAGCTGAGCTGCCTTCTTTATGGGCAATGGTTTGGTTTATACTTCCTGCCAGTCAGATGAGCAAGCTCAGAGGCATCTGGCTACAAAGTTAACAGGATGAGACAATAGGATTGTACTCAGTCTGCTGATGTTTTAGAGTTGTTGTTTCGTATGGCTGCCCAACCCTGTGCTGTTGGCAAGCTCTGAGGCTGCTACCAAAGGTTGTGAGATGGCTCTTCTCTCAGCCAAAACTGTCCTTAGAGAGAGACCAAATGGATGTCTAACGAGAGGGGAGACAGCATGGACTGCTTTTATTGCAGAGAGAGCTCTAGCAGCAGCCAAACACAGGACGACAACAACAGAAGTCGCACTCCTGTGATCCATCTTCTGCTGAGCAAGAGCTGCTCTAGGGTAGGAGTGAGCCTGGGTTCTGCACATGTGAGAGGAGCCAGAGGAGCTCCTGGTGGAGCCTTCAGAATTTACCCAAATGCTGCAAGCACCTGATTCGGGCACCCTGTGTGCTCCAGGGAAGCACAGCGTGATTCTAGGAGCCTTGTGCCTGTGCTCACTGAGGCTGTAAGGAGACCTGCCTGCTGCCTTGTCCTGGGAGCAGAAAGACCTATGCCTGACCTACCTCACATGGTAACTGAGATAAATGTGGGGTTTGGGTTTTTTCCCAGCCATTACAAACAGCTGTCTGTGTCTTGGCATGCTCAAGACAGCCTTGCTTTTTAAATACACACTGCAGGTGTGTATTTTTGAGTATTAATTCTTCAGATGAGGTCAGGTCTGTTAGACCAAGAGAAGTTGGATCAAGAGTCATCAAAAACACCTTCCTGGTCCTTTATTTATTCAATTTCCAGGAGTTTGCTGGTGGGAGTGTTAGTCTCAGAAATTAATTCAGTTTCTCCTCTCTCTCTTACCTTACTCCATGGAACTTACATACTTGAATGACAGTCAACATTGTCAGCATTGTCAACGTTTACTGTCTGGTGGAGAAACTCTACAATGCCTTCTTACAGGGCAAAGGTAGAATGTTCTGCCTGTGAATTCCAGCTGCCTCGTGGTCTTCATTCCACTGTGACAGTATGAGAGCTTGCCATAATTAACTTTAGATCTTTCTTGTCCCCCTGTCTTGACTGGAATAGTAACCTCATTTTTGGGTTTTGAGTACATGCTGAAGACCATGGAATGTGCCCAGGGAGGCTGTGGATGCCTCCTTCCTGGAGGTGTTCAAGGACAGGCTGGATGATGCTTTGAGCAAGCTGGTCTAGAGGAAGGTGGCTGTGGCAGGGGGGTTGGAACTAGATGATCTTTAAGGTCCCTTCCAACCCAAACAACTCTATGGTCTTTGTGGCCCTTCTCTGGACCTGTTCCAACAGGTTCACATGCTTTTTCTGTTTGAGTCCCCAGATGAATCTATGAATATCAGAGCAGCTGTCTGGCTTGTCTCAAATTGCAGCCTTTACTATCCCTACAGGTTGGATGTCCTGTGGGATCATGGAGGACAGGTGGCCAGCAAGCTACCTGTCTGACTGTCATACCAGCAGTGCATCCTTGTTGGCACATTACGAATGACAAGGTGTCAAAGAAGGAGGAGCTGTGCCACTTGTCAGCAAAGCCTGAGGTGAGGACTGTGAACTGAAGAAGTTTCTAGTAAACTGTCTCTGAGTGATCTTCAGGCCAAGGATTCTTCATTAGAGGGTGGCAGGACTGTTTCTGGAAAGCAAACAAATGTGAGACTGTTGCAATCTGTTCGCACCAAGACAAAAATAAACAAGCAAAAGTATGAAATTAATTATCTTGGGCCTACAGGGCTCTAACAAAGGCTGAGCACAGGTGCCAAACAAGGGCTGATAGGCTGATGACAAGGAGAACTTTGTTTTGATGTCTCCTCCACAAAGGTCTGCCTCTAATGGGGTGCCTGCTGTTTCATGGAACCCAGTATGTGTTTGTGAGGAGGTACACCACAGTGAGAAGAGCAAAAGTACTCTTTTGTTCATGTATTGCACTTAATTACCTTACCTTACAGATCCAGAGACTGCATCATGTTGGAAGGGACCCTCAAAGGTCATCTCGTCCAACCCCTCTGCAGTCAGCAGGGACACCTCCAACTAGGTCAGGCTGCCCAGGGACACATCCAGTCTGATCTTGAATGTCTACAGGCACAGGGCCTCAACCACATCCCTGAGCAACCTGTTCCAGTATTTCACCACTCTCATTGTGCAGAACTCTCTCTTCATGTCCAGCCTAAATCTACTCTGCTGCAGTTTCACACCACTGCTTAACAGCTTAAAACCATTACGTAGCAGTGTGATACAGCAAAGTTTGCTAAGGCAGAACTGCAGTGTTATAAGCAGATGAAAGGGTACCCATGTCACCTGCAAGGACAAGGCCATGACAACTCTGTTTAAAAAAACATTTTGATGTTGCTCCTGATCTAGTTGAGGATGCCCCTGCTTACTGCAGAGGGGTTGGACAAGATGACCTTTGAAGGTCCCCTCCAACCCAATGCAATCTGTGAATCTCTGCATCTGTAAAGTAAGGTTATTAAGTGCAATACATGAATGAAGGAATATTTTTGCTCTTCTCCTTGTGGTGGAACTCCTCACAAACACATATTGTCAAGGGACCTGGACAGGCTGGAGAGGTGGGCCCAGGCCAACCTCATGAAGTTCAACAAGACCAAGCTCAGGGTCCTACATCTGGGTTGGGGCAATCCCAGGCAGTGACTGGCTTGAAGAGCAGCCCTGAAGAAAAGGACTTGGGGGTGCTGCTGGAAGCTAAACAGAAGCCAGCAGTGTGCACTGACAGCCCAGAAAGCCAACCTGGGCTGCATCAAGAGAAGAGTGGCCAGCAGGGTCAAGGGAGGTGGTTCTACACCTCTGCTCCACTCTGGTGAGGTTCCACCTGGAGTACTGCATCCAGTTCTGGAGCCCCTCTTACAGGAAAGATATGGACATGCTAGAATGTGTCCTGAGAAGGACCATGAGGATGATCAGAGTGCTGGAGCTCCCCTCCTATGGAGAGAGACTGAGAGCATTGGGGTTGCTCAGTCCGGAGAAGAGAAGGCTCTGAGGAGACCTTATTGTTAGCAGCTTTCTTGTTGCCCCTTTCAGATACTGGAAGGTAACAATAAGGTCTCCAAT
This sequence comes from Ramphastos sulfuratus, assembly GCA_013399055.1. Taxonomy (NCBI): domain Eukaryota; kingdom Metazoa; phylum Chordata; class Aves; order Piciformes; family Ramphastidae; genus Ramphastos; species Ramphastos sulfuratus. Next base: position 1,406 of record WBNM01027637.1, on the reverse strand, counting down.
AAGGTCCAATAAGGTCCCCAACAATAAGGGACTTTTTAGAGTGTTATGTAGTGATAGGACTGGGGGGAATGGAGGAAAAGTAGAAGTGGGTAGATTCAGACTGGATATTAGGAAGAAGTTCTTCACTATGGGGAACAGGTTGCCTAGGGAGGTGGTAGAAGCCTCATCCCTGGAAGTATTTTAGGCCAGGCTGGATGTGGCTCTGAGCAACCTGATCCAGTGTGAGGTGTCCCTGCCCATGGCAGGGCTGTTGGAACCGGACGATCTTTGAGGTCTCTTCCAACCCTGACAATTCTGTGATTCTGTGACTAGATGACCTTTGGAGGTCCCTTCCAACCCAAACCATTCTATGGTTCCATCATGATGATGATGATGGGATGTGCTTGTTCTCATGGAGAGCTTCATTGCCAGCTGCTGTCAGGCCAAGCTGGTTTTTCAGCTTTGTAAAGGTTTAGGATGTTCAAAGTGCTTTCGTATTCTGTTCCTCATTCAAGGGAAAAACAAAGTCCCAAATGTCCTGGGAAGCCACATTCTGAGGTATAATGGCAGCCTGATTGCAGTGAGCTATTGCAATAACACTTGGAGTCTTTTCTACATTGCACTGTTAAAACCTTTTGGATAACACAGAGAGGATCCTGAAGGGATGGGGATTTCATCAGCAAAAAAAGGACTGTTCCAAACTCCAAGTGGAAGCCTGATGACATTATTGAAATGCATTGTGTCTTTCTCATGGTGAAAATTCATTGCTTGTGTGTTTCATATTTGACAGATTGGCATTTTTCTGCAGGAAAAAAATATTCCACTTGGAAATTCTAGTGCTAGTATGGGTGTCTGTAGCAGACTCCTTGGGGTTTTTGTTTGTTTGCTTTTTTCTGTTATTATTTTTATTTTTTAAGAATTCCCACTGCAGTATTTTAAGTCAGTGGCTATTTCTGCTGAAAACAGGGCTCCAGAGAGAGCTATTTTTCACACCAAATGCCCCCTCCCTCAAGCAGCAGTAGGATCTAGCTGTGTGGATTCATTCTGTGCTGTTAAGCAGCTGCCACATTTCACTCCAGCAGTTGTGCTTTCCTTATGAGCCAAAATGACTCATGTATGAACACGGCAACGTGCTGCAGCCTCTGGTGGATTTACAGCTCAGGGGCAGCTCATGAGTGAGGGATGGGTAGAACCTGGTGTTGAAGGACAACTTTGCTATTTGCCTAACAGTTTATACAGCCATAAAAGTTTGTGCTTTAAAAGGGGTGGGTCCAGCCAGAAATGAGGGCACAATGACAAAGCAAAGGAGGTTGTCTTTGAATAATGTGGTGAATAAGGTGGCAGTGTTGATTTTCAAGAGGGTAGGGAGGCTCTACAGAGGGACTGGGATTGATTGGATGGACTGGCCAATGTTAATAGGATGAGCT
>WBNM01027636.1:111963-130558 GCA_013399055.1 Ramphastos sulfuratus | reverse complement strand
TTTCATAATTCTGTGAGTCTGTGAAAAATTAGTATGTTTCTGTTTTCCTGCTCAGTAGTAAAACTGTGTTCAAACAACTTCTAGTAGGATACTTTTTGTAAACAATCTCTTAGCCTCATCAGTCATCTGTCAGAGTCATCACCAGTAATCCTATAATGTTCCAGCACACTAAAATATCAAAAGTCTTTTTTTCCCCCTTTTAGCTACTAATTTACACTGCCTTGACAGATGGTATGTTTTGTGCTGAAAAATAAATGGAGGAAAAGAAAATTATTTTCCATGACGGGAGTTACAAGTCTCAAAGAGTACAAAACAGATAAGATCAGGGACAGCCAAGATACAGATAAAAAGAGGGGAAATGTCACCAAAAAAAAAAAAGAGAACATTATGTTTGTATAAAATATTCTGTGTAGAGACCAAAAGGAGCATAATGAACTTTGGAAGCAAATGAGACAGACTGCTCCCTTATTTGGAGTATCTGCCTTGGATGGGGATATGTATAGGTAAAAAAACCAATCAATGGCTCACTCTTTTAATGTAGTCTCATGGCAGAAAACATTTGAAAAGAAAATAACAGATGAAGGGAGGGTTTTGTGGATTAGTTACGCTTTGGTGGGTTTTCAGTGTTTGTTTTTTTCAGTTATTGACATGTGAAATCCTAACAGGACTGTATGGGCAAGTTTATCATTTCAAAAATTCATACTTAGTCATGGCTCCAGTTATTTTTATAGCAGTTTTAACTAAAATACCAATTTGTTGTATGCTTTCTCACAGACTAGTCAAAGCTTAAGTATGTTTTCCTTTGTAAAAAAATATTGTACCATATATACTGAGTTCAAGGTGAATTATTTAATTTTAATAGTAGATAATGTCCCCAAATTATTTATTAGAATGAGAGGGGTTTTTTTTCTTTATTATATATTTTTTACAATACCTTATTTGATTTATCAATCATATCTTCAATTCTTAGAGTCCAGATCCACAAACCATGAAATCTACTGGAGTTTTAGATGTAAGAAATAGATGCAAGAAACTGTTTTCCCACTCTGTTCTCATTGTGTATTCTTTATGCTTATTTTTTCTTCATGTTTAAGTATTTAATAGGATTTCTGTCTATTTGCTATGCTGTTTTTTTTCTAGCATTTCTTATTTCCTTTCCTGGCTTCTGTTCAGACTCCAAACCCCCAACCATTCAACACCTTCTCTCCAAATAATTACATTTACAAGGATCCACAACTCCTGCATGCTAAATTAGATTATACTTAGGCTGCCTTATGGAAGAAGGAGAGGAAGAAATAAAAAAGCTTTAGTGTCTCATGAAAATCAATTTGAAAAATAAAACACATGCTGTCAATAGCAGGTTTGTGGCTTCAGAACTGTATGCATACTCAAACAGCTATTTGATATAAACATCATTCTCCCCTTTGTATCATCTTATTCTGTTGCTCCTGAAAATATTCTTATATTTGCCACTCTTTCTTCCAGGTGCTGTGAAGGGGGTTGCTTTAAGAGCATTAATCAGCTTCCTAGATACTTAAGACATTGGTTTTAGTCCTATGATTCTTTTGTCACTCCTATTACCTAAAAATAATTTACTTTAGCTAGCCCTGATCAGTGTGTGAAGCCAAAATCTCCTACTGTTTGCAGTGTCTCCACTCTCTGTTGTTCAAGGTAGCTCATTAAGCTGGCACGTGCTTTGGGTATTGCTGGTTGTTATACTGCTCTGTTGGATTTCATGGCTTCAACAAAAATTTTCTCTGTAAGTTTTGGAGTCAATTCACTTTCATCACTACTGGTTGTAGATGATTGTCCTCCTTTCTTCATCTTGCACACAAAAGGGGGAATGGAGATAAGAGGTGATATCTTTTCCAGCCTGAATGATTCTATGATTCTATGAAAAGAAAGAAGATTTAACAGAAAAAAATAAAGGGGGGGGGAAAAAATCATAGTTCCTGGTTTTTAAAGACTGAATAAGTTAATCAGAAGAATCTAACTTGAAAATGTCCATGTAGTTATGGGTTTTGTTTGTCCCCATATTATAAAACTATTTCTTGCTTCCTTAAGAACAGTTGTTAAACTGTGTATGTACATTTAACTTTCTGTCATCCACATATTACAAAAGTGGCCATTAGAATTCAATGCTCAGTAAGGTTTTTGTTCTTTCTGTATGTAAGATCACATCTCATAATTAGTTTTTTTTTTTTTTTTTCAGTTCTGGAAGATTATGGTAGCTTTAAAAAAGCCAAGGGTGAAAACTATTTGCAATACAGTGAGTTCAAAATAATACAAATAAACAGAAGCAATTGCTGTCTGCTGTTAAAAAATATTGACATTTTTAATAGCAACACTTTTAGTTAATAACAGAATCACATTTCAATAACTATCTTTTAATGGGAGGCAGTCATAGAATCATAGAAACATAGAATGGTAAGGTTGGAAGGGACCTCAAGGATCATCTAGTTCCAGCCCCCTGCCATAGGCAAGGACACCTCTCACTAGTACAGGTTACTCAAGGCCTCATCCAACCTGGCCTTGAACACCTCCAGGGTCAGTCTTTGTTCATCAGTACTTCCTANGATCTTATAAGTAGTCCCTCCCCAGCCTTCCTGTAGACCCCCTTCAGATATTGGAAGGTTACTCTAAGGTCTCTTCGAAGCCTTCTCTTCTCCAGGCATATATTAATTATATTATGACAAAATCCTTGCAAGGTTCAGAAACTTCTTGCCCAAAGATGCGTGAGAGGCCACTAGTAGCATGAAGAATAAAGTTTTGGCAGATGCAACTGCTCTGACAAAAACCTAACAAACACAAAACTCTGACAGACACCTGAAAAAAGCCAGGGCTTTCTAGAGACCTGGCAAAGATCAGCTTGGTGTCACAAGGCAATTAATAAGACCTCAGCATCCAGGCCCTTGCCTTGCTGTTGTGGGCTTGTCCCTCCAAGTAATTAGAGTAAGCACAGTGAATGCCCCACTAGGATGTAAATGGAGCCCCACCAGAGATATTTTGAGTTTATTCACCTTGGAGTAAGTGGGCCTTGCAGCCTTGAACCCTCCCCTTAGACTGGGATGATAAGGATACTTATGCAAATTGAATGAATCCTCATTCTCTCTACACCTTGGTAAGTGTATATGTTTTGCTGGAAGTATCCTTGAATGAGTTCTCATCCTCCTTTTGAGTGTATTTTTTCTGGGCACTCTATAAGCAGGAGGTTTTTCAGTGAGTGAGTGAGTGCACATTTAGGTGACAGAAGTCTGAGTGCAAATACTTAACTTCAAAAAGGTAAATTGGTTAGAGATCAGTTGATACACCAACAGCTGAATCCATATCCACGAGTGATAACTGGGAGCATCATCAGTGAATACTGCTTCCTCTCAGAATGTTTGCTTATAAATGTCTGTGTGATATAATGCTTACTAGGAACCATGTTATCTTTCTGACATATTTGTTGTAAGAGTTAAATAAACACTTGCATCCTTGGTAAGATCAGTCCAACAAGGGAAGAGTGTGACATTTTACTGTGATTTGTTTACCCTAGAAAAAGTGACTGAGATTTTGTCCCTCTCATAAGTTCACAGGAGAGGAAAAAAAAGCATTGTTCTGAGCCTCTTGAATCTCTTAGTAATACAGCATCATCAAATCAGTTAATTCTTTGCCCTGCAGTCTTTTTTGCTACTAACATTACACAATAAAATGGCATATCTGAAGAAACATGGCCAAAATGTCTAGATAGCTTTGTATGAACTTGCAGTGTTACAGTACCTTCCCTTGCTTTGTGTAAGCCTCTTTATACATTTAATTAAAATACTCCGTCACTTCTCATTATCTTACTCTGATTAGATTGGCAATAAATTAAATTCATTTTGTCCACTTTGTGTCTGTTTTGCCTGTGATGGTAATTCCTGAGTGCTCTCCCTGTCCTTATCTCAACCTATCTTAACTCTTATTTTCTCTCCCTTGTCCATTTGAGAAGAGAGGGTGACAAAACAGCTTTGATAGTGTTCAGTCAGAGTCAACAAACCACAGTGCTTCATTCTGAGCATATTTCTTTCCTCTGGAGTGAGTAAAACTGCTGGGTATAACAGGTTGAGCACAAGCAGAAACATTCTGTAATATGAAATCTATTTATCATGGACCCCTTAGTACACCTTTGAAATTTGCATATTTTTAATATTTATAGGCTCATAGAATGATTTGGGTTGGAAGGGAGCTCTAAAGGTCATCTAGTTCAACCCCTCCACTAGATCAGGTTGCGCAGAGCCTTGTTGAGCCTGACTCTGAAAATCTCCAGGGGTGGCACCTCAACTGCATCCCTGGGCAACCTTTTCTATGATTCCACCACTCTTAAGGTAAAGAACTTGTTCCTAACGTCCAGTCTAAATCTACTCTAATTTAAAGCCACTGTCCCTCGTCCTATCATTACAGGCCTCCATAAACAGTCCCTCTGCATCCTGGTCACCTGTCTCCATCTGGACATTGAGTTGTTGACCACTACCCTTTTGGTGTGATCATCCAACCAATTCCTTCTCTACTGGACGAATTCATATTTCTGCAGCTTAGGGAGAATGGTTTTTTTTGTTTGAAACTGAACACTGTTACAGAGGGGTAATTAGTTGATGCGAGATATGATTTTCAAAGGTTAATATTGTTTATTAATATTCAATATTCAGAACTCTCGCCACCCTGACCATTAATTTTAATAATAATTGCTTCTTTGCATCAGTCATGGAAACTTTATACAGATAATAACACAGGATCTAGAAATAACTAGCAATAATATATAACATTAATTGAACTCAATTGAACTGGAAGAGAAGGTTGCTGCAGTTAGTGTACTGCTTGCAGCCAATACTCCGCTTGCCCACTAGATGGACTCAAGGAGCTCCTTTCTGCTTATGGCAGAAGGCAATTAGTGATTACAAGAGGCTTAAAAAGAGGCTTACAAAATGCTTCCCTACCAGCAGGGCTGGCTACAGCTTCATACAGTACCCAAATGCTTTCAGGGAATTCTGTTATTGTCTTGTCAGCCATTTAGACTTCTGATTCTTCCCAGGCTGCTGGGGAAAGGAGGCAGACAATCTCTGACTTGGTCCTGATCTCCTCTGGATGATCTGTGTATCTCCAGGACTTCCCATCTTGGCAGGAGGATTTCAGGAGCAGGCAGGATGGCTTGCCATGTGCAGTCTCAGCACGGTGTCACGCTGGCTGTGCAGGCTGATCGCATGGAGGCATTTAGAGCCTGTTCCTGGTAAACTCTTGGCAGGCAGTTTCCAGGCAGTTCAGGATACAATAAAGCAGTAGCAAGCACAGATACAACAGCAGAGCATGGATACAACAGCAGAGCAGGTTGTGTCAACTGCTCATCTCCTTTTATCCATACAGCCCAAGACTAATGGGCCTTTGGAAACAGAAGAGCCGATCAGAATGGCAGTTAGCCAAGCTTGATCATCTGAGGTGAAGCCATAGGCTTGCTTTACCCTTTTTAGGGCAGAACACAGCTTTGCACAAGGCACACACAAGCTGAGCCTGTGTATCTTGTTTACCACAGGTTGCAAATGGCCAGAGTCCTTAGACTGTGGCTCCAGGTTCTTTGTCCTCTTTCCTGCAGTTGCTTCTCCCCAAAACAGGAGGATGGAGAGCAGAAGAACATGCCTGGGCAAGCCAGGATATGTATAAGCCTCTTTTGGCCTGCTTAGGCCTACCACGACAAACACTTATCTCATGCAGGCCTATACATTCTGGAATGAAGAAAGCTGTGGCATTGGAAGTTACATAACTCTGTCAATATTTGGTTCAAATAAATATCTAAACAAATCTCAACTACTGTATTTGGAATAGAGGTGTCATAGGTTTAAAGAGCCGACAGACTGAAGCTCTCAAACGAATTGGAGAAAAAAACAGAATTATATTTGGAGAGAGTGTTAGAGATAGAAATTACAAAGGGAATACAGAATCCATAAGCAAATCTCCTGAACCTTCCCCCAACCCAAAACTAAATCCATCATCCCCAGTGCTCCAATCCTCCCCCCCATGCCTCTGCCATCCAAGAGGCCTAAGCACAGCCTCTGGAGGCCCCAACCAGGCCTATCCTTACATGTTTTGTCCTGATAATGCAGCTCCTGCCCGACGCAAGGCTGGAGGGGGAGGAAAGGAGAACAAGCTGGCCTTGCTGTGAGCTTATGAAGAGATAGCAGAATTGTGGGATTGAATAACAAAATCTTCAAGTCCCTAGAGGACTATTTTAACCCTATAGTTCCCAACCTGGGACAAGAGGGTATTTATTCAACTGATCTAGGTATGTGTTTAAGTTCCACTCCTCAGAGTTCTCATGTGTTTAAGGGTTGAATCAGGGCCCAAAAGTATAAAACGGTTTTACTCTGTGTAGTGCTGGTAATTAGATGAAAGCTGCAATGTGTCCGTTGCTAACCACTCTTAATAAGGCAGCACAGCTGTTTCTCTTAGTGTGCACCTTTTGGGAGGCTACACAGTAGAAGTGCTTGCCAAGACTAAAGATTATCAGCTCACAAAGTTGTGCCACTGAAGCTAACACATTATGGAGTAAACTTCTAGGATAAAAACAGGTGCTTAAAATGTGTTGCATTTTATCATGTGGCCAAATTTTTTTTTTTTTTAATGTAAAGTTCCTGCCTTAAAGTTAAGAATTACAGTGATTTTTTTTTTATTTGCATAGATAAAGTACTTCAGGTTAGCTGATGTCAGGTTGCTTCTACCAAATGCCAAAGATGAAACTCTTTAAATAGATTTTATAGACTTTAACAGCCCTTCAGGCCTCCCAGCTCAGTCAATAAGGATGGAATCCATGATGATATATAGTGAGTTAGAGAGCCTAGGCTAGGAGAATTGCATTTTGAAATCAGACCTTGCCAGGAGGATTCTACAATTGATTATTATTTAACTCTGTTATCTTCCTATATATAAAAAAGGATACCTTACTGGGTATATTCAGGAGCTAATATTACCTTAAAGTATACTTTTAAAGACAGTTTGAGTGGCTTTTTGAAGACAAAGGGTTTTTCTTGTCAAAATATTTCTGAAATATTTAGCATTGGAAAAATTACAGAATTTCTCCTGCTGGAATTCAGAAAATGCTATTTAATCTCTTAGTATATTATTGTAAATCTGCATAGTGCTGATAAAAGTGACATACAGGGAAAAGGAGGAGTACCAGTTGTGTGCTGACAAGTTTGAGAATGGAAACAGAACTAGAGCTGGCATGGAGCACCAGTGCTCAGCTACTCGATGCAGGATTTGATGCAGCAGAGAGGTTGCTGCTGTGTCTGTCTATGGAAGGCTCTCATCTGTCAAGACAAATTCAAGTTCTCAGTGGTTTTGTAGTTCACTAGTATAGTCCAAAACAACCTGTCTGTTCAGCTACTGTAAGGTTTGTACTGTGTACCATAAAAGGTCTTCCCCTTCATCTAACAAAAATACCAAATACTTCAAATATGAAGAAACAAAGGAACTTACCTTCTGCCTTTTGAATACCAAAACCTATTTCATTTTGTTTTAATTTGTAGTTTAAGCAACTTCCTGCTGAGCTTCCTACTTTCTGAAGCACATTCCTTAAAATTATTTTTGCATTAAAATATTCTTTTAACAGTATCTATTATTGTTGTTGCACTTGGGAACAGGGCAGGTGGACAGGATGTGGTGCAGCAGAAAGAGTGTGGAGTGGCAGTTTGCATGGCAGCTGGCACAGGCAGGGCTTGTGGAAAGGGCACTGGACCTCAGCCAGATTGGCAATAACAAGCCACCGATACCCCAATTCCCACATCCACCCTGGCTGACACAGCTTCCCAGATGGAGCTCTGGTGTGAACATGATGACACCCTGGGGTCAGGCTGCTGGGTGTGCCCTACTCTCACATCATTGTCAGATGGCAGGGATGAGCACACCTGTGGGAGGTGTGCTCAGGAAGAAGAGCTCCTCTGGTTGGTGATGGAGCTCCGGAAAGAGGTATGTTGGTGTAGGACAATCAGAGCAAGATACACCATTGGATTCTTCCTTGAGAAAGGCACAATGCTTAGACAATGCTTGTGAAGCAGGGGGCTCTGTGTCCACCAACTTCCAGACCAAATGACAATATGGAGCTCTTGATATTCACTCAGAACTATAATATACAACATCTATCACTTTTTCCACTAGTTCAAATGCAGAAGTCCAGAAAATAGCTCTAAAAACTGGACCTGATTTTTCAATTACACAGTTGTTAGCACTGGCTCAGGGAGTTGAACAGTGATTTTTTTCTAGAGTCTTGGAATGATTCTTGGTTTTGAATCACTCATTGAAATATTCAGGCTTAAATCCTGAGGTTTCAAAAACACGTTTGTGAAAACTTAGGTGGCCAGTGAGTATGTGTGCATTTATTCAGCACAAAACTACTTACTGCAGCACTATGTTCTAATTGATTTGACCTTTATTCACCTTTTATCTGAGATTCATGACCTAACTGTCCATTACTAATATAGAACTTCAGATTTCTTCTGCAGTGCCAAGCCTCTGTTCACTTGAGCCTCCTGTTTCATTTCCAGATGGGAGATTACAACATGAAAGTAGAATTATTTCAATATATTATGATACCAAATGGCAGAGACTCATGCCCAAACCTTCAGGAACTGGAACTTTTTTTTTAATTTCTGTGAATAACATAACACAGCTGCTTTACAACACTTTGTACATGAACCTTTTCCTTGCTGTGAGTTAGCAGGATTGCTAAATGATTGTTTCTTCATGACAATATGAAGTTCTTGCATTTCACAGTTCAGTTGGAAGACAGTTGGCAATGAACCGTACAATGAAGTGAAGCTTCTACTGTCAACTTAGCACATCCTTCTGAGATATATCATATTTGACTTCATATCTCCAATTCCACAGATGGTGTAAAACATGGGCCAATTAATATTTGAGCCTTGCTGGTAATGGTGAAGCATTTATTAACACAAACAAGTGTAGAATCATAGAACGGTTTTGGTTGGAAAAGACCTTTATGATCATAAAGTCCAGCCATTATCTGAGAGATGCACAGGGATATAACTAGATGATGTATTACTGTCCTGGACACCTCCTATTAGGAATTTGAGGCTATCTACCCACACAGCCAAAGAAGATTACAGCAATCTAGTAGCAAGAATCTGTTCCCTCCTTTCATAGCTTCCTTAAAATTATCATAACTTCACATGAAAACCTGTGAGTGAAATATTGAGAAGTATCTTTAGGAGTCTGCTGTGCTTGAACTGTTGTTTACTTTGTTCTCCCTTTGGAGTAGGCTGTTAAAATAAATATGTGGGTTTGTTAATCCACTGCTGCAGTTCCTCTGCAGAGAGCAGCTCTCTCATCAGTGCTACAAACCTAATATTCAAACCTCTGCACTCTTGCTAAGCACAAAACAGTTGTTCCCCTTGCCCACATCTTTCCACAACTAGGAATATAAATGCATTGAACAAAAACTGATACTAAAAATTTAAGACCCTTCAAAGAAAGGAACTACGTTGATGTAAAACATAATTATTAAGCAATAACAACTGAGTTGCAGGCTGTTAATGCAGTCAGTCATTAATCTTATATAAATCCTTTATGCTGAGCTTTTTGTTATTATAAGCACAATACAAAGCAAAGAATCAATCCCACAAGTGCATTGACTCTTTAGTGAGTAATACTTCTGTTGTTAATATTGTATGCTGTAATTACTGTGTACATTAGCTAGGCTATTCTCATTGTAACTCCAGTAACAGTCAGTAGAGGAAGGAGAGAAATGCTTCCTAAGTGTTAAATCCAAATATGGGAAATATTTGTAATTCACATGCTCTAGGCAGAGCTACATGAAATGAGTCCCACTTCCCAAAGAGGTACTTCATGTGAATAGCTGTTAGGAATCCTTGTAGTCATCTCTCCCTGCAAGCAGCAGGAATACACTTCCTACCTTGCACTAGAGGCAGAGCAGGCCAGGGTCCAGAGTCCTGTGCTCTGCACCACAACATTTCCAGCAGCTGGTTATGAGCACAGGTGAGCCAAAGTGCCACATGCATTATGCCTGACATCTAGATAGAAAATTGCACTTCTCTTCCAGGGTTAGGCTTATAAAGCGATCAGGTCCAGTAGGCAAGTCCTAATCTTGCGTGAGGTTGCAGACATTTTTTATTGCTGAAGTATCGGCCCACGTAGCAGCAAGAGAAGGCAGCTGCAGCACAATACTTGCTGAGGGACCTCTTTAGTGAAGACTTGGAGATCAGGGCACCACATCTTTATTGCTATTGTTTTCTGTGCTAGCTTCAGCTGAGCTTGTGCCTGCCATGGCTTCACTTTGTATGTGGCATTTCCCTGATAATTCATTTCCTTAAATCACTCTTCTTTTGTTTTGGGATATTTTTATATCTGTGCTGGTTTGAGGCTAATTGGAATATTTTAATAGAGAAAATTATAGGTTGTGAAAGGAAAACAATGGTGATGTCTACTTCACTCATAGGCTTGCTGAGATGTTTAAGACTAAGAAAACAAAAACATAGATAAGACAGTCAGGCTTGCAAGCACTCCAAGGCTGTCTAGCTTCTTGCTTTCTCCTCTCTGCTGAGTAACCTCACTAATCACTTTCCTTCTAACCCCCCTGGCCAATCCTCCAAATTCACCTTGTGTGTAAGGCAAACCTTGGGGTAAGGTATAGGGGTGGGGAGAAGGTGGAAGGGTGGTTGGGAGCCCCTCCTGGGGTCTCTGATTTCTGGGAGGGGTTTCTGTGTTTCTGTATTACCTTTAATTCGTATATTTCTGTAAATATTCCTGTCTATTGTGTATATCTCTGCTTGTATCATGTGCTGAGCTGTAAATAGAGCTTCAGTCCTTAACTTCCAGCCAGATGAGTCTAGTCTGGGTGATTTTACAAAGTGAGGGGGGAGGCAGGGAACTCCCAAACCATCACAATATCCCAATATATTTTATATATTTTATACCACCTTTGGTCTTTGGGAAGAAATGCTCTCAAAGGAGATCTTGAAATAAGTCACTGCAATCTCCTAACTTTTTGTCAATATTTTCAAAATGAGCAAGCAGAACTCTTTCCTTGTTATTTCTCATTTTCATGAAAAGGAGATCAATTTTCAGACATTCTGTGTGTTACAGTGACAGCAAGATATTTTGTATTTCTTCAGTCTTTTAATAAGGGGTTTGACAAGGCTCGTTCCAGAGCCTCTCTCACTGACAGCAGGGTGAGCTTGTTCCCTGACAATTTGCTTGACCCAAATACAGTTCAGCTGAAAAAGGGAATGAGTTTTTCAATAATAGTCTCCTTATTTGCACATTTTTAAACTTCAGTGCTGTCAGAAGCTCAGGGAGGTTTAGTGAAAGGTTCTCATAGTAGTTCAAACACTGGTCAGAGGTCACTGATGCTATCTCAAGTCACTGTACTTGCAATACATACCTGGTAACTTTCCATGAAGAACATAAAGTGGAAACTAAGCAAAAGGCAATATCATCCAGGAACAGTTCAGCTGCATGTATTTGAGTATCTAATTCTTACTATGAACTGCTTGTCTTTTGCCAAAGCAGCTGACACTTATCTAGCAATTTGTGCCATCATGCAAGAATATTTCAGTAGTAGTTTTATATCCACTATTCTAAAACATTTCAATTATTCTGTTTAGCACAATCGTAAATGTAGTTCCACAATATTTTTTCTTTAAACCCTCTTATAAACAGCAATTTGGTTATTAAATGATCTATTTTATGAAAATTTAACAAGCAAAAGTGTCGGCTGTCGTGTACTTTTATTTCTTTGATCAGCAAAATATCTTTACAGATTTTAAGTCTATAACTTGTGTTAAATGTCAAAGAATCACCACATCAATGCAAGTAAATGCTTTGCATTTTTAAAGTTTGAGTGACAGGCGAAGCATTTATTGTTTAAAATGCACCCAAAATTTGCTGGCTTAGATTATAGAATGTGATGGTTTATCATGAGCTTGTGGATTATAATAATTGGTGAATTTTCTTGTGATAGGTTGGATTTTTCAAGATTGTTCTCAAGAGTCACTGAAAATCTTTCAAGGCCAGTGGTGTCAACAGTGATGGGCTACAATGAGTTTCAATTCAATGTATTTCTTTGCTTAACTCCCTTGGTACTTTACACTTGAACAGATGTGACGGATCTTCTGGCAACATTTATGTGAATATGAGATATATTAAATAATATGTAACATTTCAAACCTCCTTGGAGCAGTTTCCATGGAGACCAAAGACATCCACTGGAAATTAAAATACAGAGGATATCGACTTATGGGCTGGAAGTATTTGATAGGAGGTTTTGAAATCCTGTTTCAGGAGGTGGGAATTCATATGCCTGGCTAATTAGGGAAATATTAATTTAATATATGTGATCTTGGGAAAAATTAGGAAACAAATTAGACACTTTTTTTAAAAGAAATAAAATCTGCTTTTAAAATTTATTTGCTAGGAAGATTAAACTCACCCCTTTGCTGAAAAAGAAGCAAACAGTCAGGCTTAATGCAAAGACTTCCATGAAAAAGAATGGAGAGAATGAGATCAAATTTTCACAGGCAGCTGAGACAATATGGAAGAGAAACACAATCCTGCAGCTGCACAAATGCTGAGTTGTATGTAATGGCAGCTCCCTGTCAGTGAGCTCTTACTGCTGTGTGTGTAGGTGTATAAGCTCCAGCTTTGGTCCTTCCTTCATTCTGGTCACTTTATACTTACTACAGAAAAATGCTTTCTGTTGTGGCAGACTCTCATATATACTCTTATATAATGCCCCAACTTAAAGCATACTTAAGTGATGCCTTGGAAATTCAGGTGTGGGTGATTTTGCCCTGAAATGAACCTGCCTTAACAGAAAACAAACAAACCAATCTGTCATAGATTGAATTTTAGACTGATTCTATTCATACCACCCTGCCTCATGCCAGTTTCAAAAATGAAAGTGCTGGCTGGACCAAAATAGTACAGGGCTTGAAATTCAGATTGTAACATAAAGCATGTTATGGTTGCTGGTTTGGGGTTCTGGGTGATGTCTGTTCCATTGGGATGGCATCAGGAGGAGAAGGGATGGGACAATAGGTCTGCTTTGGCCTTATAGCTCACTTGCTTCTGTTTGCTGCTGCATTCTGCTGTGCTTTTTCTGCAAAAAGGCTAAGGTAATTGTGCATTTGTATTATGATTATCTGATTTGCTCAGTAAACTCTATTCTTATCTCACTCCTTTTTTGTGTCAACCCGGAATTTTTGTGTGCTGTTTTTCTCTGTGTTGGGGGAAGAGAGAAGTTAACCTGTTTGTTTTGATTTAAACCATTACAAAACCAAAACAAAATAAAAAATAAAACAAACAAGCCCAAACCCTATTACCTGATATACATTAAATGGTATTGAGATTAATGTAATTTAGGCTCAGGGTTCTTTGTTTAGAATTAGTATATTAGCCTTGGATTGTTGTGCAGAGAGTTGCTTTAAAGTGGGACATAGCTCCTGGGAACCAATTTCCATTTTGTTGGTCAGCTTCTGAAGACTGAAATGCCCTGTCTGATCTTTGATATTAAGCCTGTGTCTGTATTACTGTAAATCATATCTAGCTGTCAGAAATCATGTGTCACCAGCTATGAAGCTGCTTATATCAGTTTCTAAGTACTTCCAAATTGTTTTGCTTTAGCAAATATAAGACTGCCCAAAAGTTGCTGTATGAAGAGACAAAAGAGAAGAAATAATAAGAGTTTACTTAGGGAGAGAGGAAAATCTTTCTTCTGTTTTCTTATCAAGATTAATATTTATAACAAGTATGATGTCTAATAAATGATCCACAGTGGAAATAGTGTGCAATCACCAGCATGTGATACCATGATCAGTAGAACAAATAAGGGCACACTGATAGTTCTAATTATATTAATTCATTTCATTCCTTGAGAGATTGATGCAAAAGACCAAAAAAAAAAAAAAAAATGCTAATTAAATATAAAAAACAGATGGCAAAGAGACATTTGCAAAGATCAACATTAGAAAAACCGTAGCTCTGATTTCTCTAAGTGGATGAGGCACATGCAATTTATCTGAGAGAATTTGAAAAAATAAAAATAAATCCCACTTGGTATTCGGAAGAAGATAATGAACAACATTGCTGAAAGGATGCAAACAGCACTAATAGCAGGAGATGAAAGATCACTCAGTTTGGCCTCTAATTACTGGCTTATTAAATTCTAGGCCGATTCAGAAAGTGGATGTGAGTACAGAAACTATTTTATGACTGTATAATATTGACAGAATCTGTATTTGATTAACTAAAAGAGAAAGTATATTTGACTTTTTCACCTTCTGCAAGTTCGTTTCTAGATTATAAAAGCCTGAACTCAGACTTGTACATCAAAGCAGTGAGCCTACTTCTGGTCTCCTTCAGCCACAGTCAGGGTTTGGTTTTTTTGTCTTTTCCAATCTTCATAGACTGTTACTTTTGTTAGTTCAAAGGTATCTATTTTCTTTTGAATGGAATCATAGAAAAAAAAAAACATAGCAGAAATTTAAGTTGGCTATTTCAATATCTTCCATTCCTAATTCATTAAGTGATTGTAGTTCACTGCTAGGAAAATACATCCTGCTCAATGGCACTAATATTGTGAACTCTTATTAATTTTATCTTTTTTTTTTTTTTATTGCATAGTAGTAAACAGGAATTTCTAGAGAGTTAAAAAAACATTTTCTGAGGGATATCCAGAAGACAACAAAAAAAAGCAACCTTCATTTGTCAATGTAATCCTGAGATTTTAAGAAATTCACAGAGCGTTCATCTTACTTTTGTATCATATTTTCAAGGTTTTGTTTTTTTTATTCCATTCTTATGAAGACTGGAAACTCATAGCTCACCAACTTGATTTTATTGCCTAGTTATATAACAATTTGCCTCCAAAAGTCATGAGAGGCCATGAGGACAAAGACGATGAATATTACAGAAGTTTTGATAAACAGATTGATTTTAGCAACATTACCTTGGCATATTTTATGAAACCAAATTGCATTAGTAGGAGCTTCAGCAGCCTGGACACAAGGGCAGCTGCTGCCACATTTTCTCTCTAGGCTGCTTTTTTTCCCTTTAAATTGAGAATAAAAACATAGTTGTGTACCAAATATCTGCAAGTATGTTTCATTGCAAACAGAAGATGAAGCAGAATCTTGTTGCTTTGCAATCACAAATGGTTCTTGTCTTAAGGGGGCTTTCTCCTTCAAGAAACTTCTCTTGCCCATGAAATGACCCTTGAATTTTAAAGAAATGGCAAACCATGGAAGTGTTGGCTAGATATTCTAAAGAAACAAATATCCCAGTTATGGTCTGATTTTCTCTGATATTCCAGATGTCTAATCAAGTACAGAGAAGGGCAGCACAAGGACAATCTCTGATGCTTTTTATAGTTTGCACGGACTTTCTGTTTAAAATATAATATTAATTAGCAATTAATAGCGGAAGAGGAGTTCTCATTTGTCTTATTCAAATCTGTCCCTGGAAAGAATTGATTTTAATATTTTTCACGTGGTGCTGGTAGTCTGCTAGCACCATCTGATATTGATTATGCTGTTAAGAGGGTGGTTTTCAAAGTCAAATATCATCAAGTATCAGCTCCTTTTACCACAATGTTGGCTCTGGAAAAACAACTATCTCAGTATCAAACTTTTGTGTCTGACTGTTGTCAGTCCTTCATCTAACATTCTTTGTTATCAGTACGAAGATTCTTGTTTTATAGGAAAAATAATAATTGTGGTATCTGGAAATGTTAAACAAGAATAATAGATTTTTTTTTTCCTGACGTATGTTTGTGAAGTGACACACAGTTTAAGGTGGTGTAAAGGGTATATTGTGGTTCTCCTTCTCACAGCTTAAACAGAGGAAAAAGCAGTGGAAGGGAAAGCAATGTGATGGAATTTTGTTGGGTTTGTCTGATTTGGCTTGTTTGTTTAAAAGGCAGTTACAGAACTTTTTTTTAAAAGGAAAAAATGAGAATGGGGAAGAAAAGACCTACCCTTTTGTATGGGACTAATAACAAGTTCAGTCCTGCCAGAACCTAACTCATATGGGTGGGCCCACAGGGCACTATGCAGCCATTTGAACTCTGCTATATGGAATAATTTGTAGTATCAGGANCTGGCAGAGGGAAGATTTAGGTTGGATATTAAGAGGAAGTTCTTTACAGTGATTCTATGATTCTGTGATCTTAGACTTCTACATTTCTCTTGATACTGAATACAAGGGTTCAAGATCAAGTTGGAGATTTGTATAACCAAATACTACTGTTTTACATTCTTTTATTGCAAGGCACAGTATAACTTTCTAGTCTCTACTATCATAGCTGTTTTTTAAATACAGATCTCTATTTCTAAATTATACCTGAAAAAGACTGTAGCTTTCCTTTGTTTATCAAACACATGGGCAGCAAGGAAAGGATTAATCAAATAGCAAAACAATTTGTTCCAGTCTAGCAAAACATTTGTGAAGTTCAACAGAGGCCTTGTCAACCTTATTCATAACAACTCTTTCTAAACTGGAAAACTAATGTTTGTACATAACAGTGTTTGAGATGAGTGTTTGCATTTTTACTAGAGCAGTGAGAAATGCTGCTCTGTTGATTTCTCAAGCCAGAGAGAGAGAAAGACCTTAAAAGTAGTAATTAGGTTACTAGAGAATCTGTGGAAAATAATTAATAATACAGAATTGATTTTCTCAAAAAGGAAGTGATTTCAAGGGAGGTGTTGAGCAGGACAGAGATACTTCAAGGTACCACAGGCAGCTGATGCTATAGCTGTGTGTTGGTTTGAGGCTAATTGGAATATTTTAATGAGAAAATTAGATTATAGGCTGTGGAAAGGAAACAATGGTGATATCTACTTCACTCATAGCCTTGCTGAGATGTATAAAAGAAAGGACACAAACATAGATAAGACAGTCTCTATCTGTTGGAGTTTGGTGTCTGCATTTTTCTCCCTGGGCTTCTGCTGCTCTGCTTGGATCTGTGTAACCCAACTAATCATTCTGCTTCTAACCCCCTTGCTGATCCTTTTGGCTCACCTGGTATGTAAGGTAGATTCTGGGATAAGGGTGGGGAGTGGAAAGAAGGTGGAAGGGTGGTTGGGAGCCCCTCCTGGGGACTCTGATTTCTGGAAGGTGTATTGTGCTTCTGTATTTCTTTTAACTTGTATATTTCTGTATATAGCTGTAATAGATTGTAAATATCTGCTTGTATATTGTGCTAAGCTGTGAATACAAAGCTTCATTCCTTAACTTCCAGCTGGCTGAGTCTAGCCTAGGTGATTTCATTATGGGGCAGGGGTGGGGGGAGGAAGTAATTCCCAAACCATCACAAGCTGGTATGAGAAAGAGAATTTGACATATTGTGGTGGAACTTCACTGGACACAAATTCATATGAAATTTGGCTTAATTGCTATCACTGTTTCTGAAACTCTCCCTAGTTTCTACAACAATGAAACAACTGAACCATGAGATATCCCCAGATAAATAAGATAGGACTAGAATTCAAGCTAATGGTTAACCAACTGACTGTGAGGTTGTTGTTTTTGTTCTGTTTGTTTATTTGCTTTTAACAGGGTAAAAGCACAAAATAATCCGGATTCAGATGGAATTTTAGAAAATGTTTGTGATTATTTTTTGCAGTTGTAGTGCAGTAAAAAATGAATATTCAAAGGACCTCATTCTTTCCCATTTAATTAAAACAGCTACACTTCTATATTGCTACATAAAGTAATTGGCTGCTTTCTCTTATTCTCTTTCATCTAGGAAGAGCAGCAACTTCCTTTTGGCCTCACCAAAGTCACTTAAGATACAGCCCCCAGCTTTAGGCTCTTGGGAATCCCTATCTGAAGCTGAAACACAGCTAATAGCTCTTCCATTTGTGTATGAGATGATCTGAGCCATTTAGCTTCCTGACTTTCTCCTCTTGTACTGAGGGCAGGTAATCTCTTGGTTACTGGTCTAAACCTGGCTGTTCCTCTTCATTATCCTATCAGGGAATTGAATCCATCATCAGTAAGTTTGCAGATGACACCAAGTTAGGAGCAGGTGTGGATGTGTTGGAGGGTAGGAGGGCTATGCAGAGGGACCTGGACAAGTTGGATGTGTGGGCAGAGGCCAATGGGATGAGGTTTAAACAAGGCTAAGTGCAGGGTTCTGCACTTTGGCCACAACAACCCCAAGCAGGGCTACAGGCTGCGGACATAGTGGCTGGAGAGCAACCAGGCAGAAAGGGACCTGGGGGTGCTGGTAGATAGTAGCTGAACATGAGCCAGCAGTGTGCCCAGGTGGGCAGGAGAGTGTGGTGAAGGGCCCAAATTCTATTTGGGACACACATCCTGGATATCCGCCTGGGCACCCATCTTGCCTCCCCCCCCCCACTCCTCTTTTCTCCCCTTCTTCTCAGGTAGAAGCGGGAAGGCAGACAAAGGGCTTGGCGCCTCTCAGTCTGCAGAAGTCACGGTGATGGACTTGTGACTTCTGCCTCTTTTAGTAAGGTAACTTGAGATTGGTCTTTTATCGGTTGCTATTGGTCAAAACACTCGGCCAAAATGCTTAAAACCTCCAGCCAAT